>KN890819.1:33847-41454 GCA_000934455.1 Apostichopus parvimensis
GTATCCGTCTGTTCTTTACACACCTCTGCTCTCTCTTTCTTTATGAGGCATTGTGTTTTTGTTTGCTCCATCAATCATTCTTGTATCCTTCTGTTCTTTACACACCTCTGCTCTTTCTTTCTGTATGAGGTATTAAAATATATTTCTTGAATCTTGTTCTCCTTATAAACCATTTCCTTGGTTCCCTTGTTTCTTCATCTGACAGGAATCCTACGCTCTCCTAAACAAGTATGAACTACTCATGAAGGACGACACAGAGAGTGTGGATACCTTGAGATACTCTTGGGAGAAGATCGTTACCCAGGCAACCCAGCTGTCTCATCACCTCTTAGTGATTCAACCAGACTTCAAAGGAGGTCTCTTAGAAAATGTGCAAACATTTATAACTGACTGTGATACATTCTATGATGAATATAAAGAGGTAAGCATTTCACCGACTAACTTGTATTGCACACTGTCGGTTATTTCTTTACTACGATTCCTGGTACAGGGTATGCAAGGAACTGACTGCCACCCCCAGCAAAGAAATTGCTATCAAGGGGGTTTGCAATCAACTTAAGGGCTTGGAGCTGCATAACTCAATTGCTATACAGGGTCACCATCAACTTAAGGGCTTGGGCTGCATTACTCAATTGCTATACAGGGCTCACCATCAACTTAAGGGCTTGGGGCTGCATAACTCAATTGCTATACAGGGCTCACCATCAACTTAAGGGCTTGGGGCTGCATAACTCATTTGCTATACTGGGTTCACCATCGACTTAAGGGCTTAGGGCTGCATAACTCATTTGCTATACTGGGTTCACCATCAACTTAAGGGCTGCATAACTCATTTGCTATACTGGGTTCACCATCAACTTAAGGGCTTAGGGCTGCATAACTCATTTGCTATACTGGGTTCACCTGAGGGCTTGGGGCTGCATAACTCATTTGCTATACAGGGCTCACCATCAACTTAACGGCTTGGGGCTGCATCACTCATTTGCTATACTGGGTTCACCATCAACTTAAGGGCTTGGGGCTGCATAACTCATTTGCTATACAGGGTTCACCATCAACTTAAGGGCTTAGGGCTGCATAACTCATTTGCTATACTGGGTTCACCATCAACTTAGGGCTTAGGGCTGCATAACTCAGTTGCTATACAGGGTTCACTTTCAACTTAAGGGCTCGGGGCTGCATAACTCAATTGCTATACAGGGTTCACCATCAACTTAAGGGCTTGGGGCTGCATAACTCAATTGCTATACAGGGTTCACACTTAAGGGCTTGGGGCTGCATAACTCAATTGCTGTACAGGGTTCACCATCAACTTAAGGGCTTGGGGCTGCATAACGCAATTGCTATACAGGGTTCACACTTAAGGGCTTGGTGCTGCATAACTCAATTGCTATACAGGGTTCACTGTCAACTTAAGGGCTTGGTGCTGCATAACTCAATTGCTATACAGGGTTCAACCTTAAGGGCTTGGGGATGCATAACTCAATTGCTATACAGGGTTCACACTTAAGGGCTTGGTGCTGCATAACTCAATTGCTATACAGAGGGTTCCCCATCAACTTAAGGGCTTGGTGCTGCATAACTCAATTGCTATACAGTGTTCACACTTAAGGGCTTGGGGCTGCATAACTCAATTGCTATACAGGGTTCACACTTAAGGGCTTGGTGCTGCATAACTCAATTGCTATTCAAGGTTCACCATCAATTTAAGGGCTTGGTGCTGCATAACTCAGTTGATAGAGCACAATGCTCGTAATCCTGAGGCCATACAATTTCTATGCTCTTTTCCATCGTTATATAATTTCCGTTGTTCATTTTCTTTGCACGTTGTTATTCAGAGCGGACCGATGGTCCCGGGGACATCGCCCAAGGAGGCCAGCGACAGGCTGGTCATCTTTCAGAATCAGTTTGATGGACTCTACCGTAAGTACATCACCTACACCGGAGGGGAAGAGCTGTTTGGTCTACCCGTCACCGACTACCCGGAATTACTTAAGATCAAGAAGGAACTGAACCTCCTGCAGAAGTTATACAGCCTCTACAACGACGTGATCGACAGAGTCAACGGCTACTTCGACATCCTCTGGGTGGACGTAGACATTGAGAAAATCAACAACGAATTGATTGATTTCCAAAACAGGTGAGAGGAAATGACAACAATTTTTCCGGCCATTTTAGTTCATTTCTCTGGGTCCATAGAGTTTGTAAAAACTGAATAATATAGTTTGATTCCTTTATATTGCAAAGATATTATCTGTTTCTTACATTGTGGTTAGTTTGTTACACTAAAAATATTTATGAAAATCAAACAGAGAAAAATCTGTGGCAGAAAACCAGTGACGGTCAATGTATAAAAGCATGATATTCTCCAGAGACAAACTGCAACCCTCCCCCAAAATCATCTCCAATTGTCTGAAAACAAATGAATGCTAACATTTTAAAAAAATGTTATAAGTGTGTGCAAAGTTAACTCTCTAAAAATGTGGAACCAAAACAGTCCAGCTCTTAAATTTAAGCATTTCTCTCTTACTGTTTGTTTCTCAAAATTCAGTAGATATACTATTTGTGGAAACCTTTTTTTTTCATTTTCCTTCTCCTTTAATGTATTCATTTTCAACACTTTCTCCTCTTGTCCAAAGGTGCCGAAAGTTACCTCGCGCCCTCAAGGAATGGCCGGCATTCAATGCCCTCAAGAAGAAGATTGACGACTTTAATGAGACCTGTCCTCTCTTAGAGTTGATGACCAATAAAGCCATGAAGAAGAGACATTGGGACAGGATGGCAGATACCACCGGACACTTCTTTGATGTGGAAAACGAAGCCTTCTGTCTGAGAAATATCATGGAGGCACCTCTACTGGAATCAAAGGAAGATATCGAAGTAAATAATAATAATATTTTGTGGGGTTTTCTTCTTGTCTGTAATACAAAGCCAGTTGCAGCTATTAGTTGCAGTATTTGGTTTTTAGCCGGTGGGGAATTTTTGTTGACAAATGTTTGACACTAAAATCGTACAAAAATGCAATTCATTTGCTTGACTTGTTAAGCACCCAGTTACAATGAATTTTTTTTATATAAACTGCTTTGTAGCAGTCTTACTGACAGTATGATCAGTATGAATATCATACGTCTATCAGAGAAAGATTAGGAATTGTTCATACTGTTCATACGAGTGCTCTGAAGCAGGATTTGAGAGGACATATAGAGTGTTATTAGCATTAGGAAATTGTCCTGATTAGCAGTGTAAGGTTTTGTTTCGATTAATGAACAGACAAGCACAATTTATTAAAATTCCAATTTGCTCTTGTAATGCGAAATATGTATTATTTGAAAAAAAATTGAAAATAGAAGAATCCATTAGATACTCACTAATTAACTTAATTAATTCACTTAACAATGAGAAGATTCATCAATAGCCTTAGCTTGACCAGTTGTAATCTTCTTTTGATGCTGGAATATTCAGTTCCAAAATATCACAAGTAGAAAAATGTTTGCAAACAAAAAAAGGTATACCAAATTAGCCAATGTTTTTTTTCAAAATATACCCTTTTTAGTGCAGTAGTTTTAACAGATTTTATAATACTTTCACCACAATAAACAGTTGTTGAAAACAAGACACTTTTCTAAGAATGTGAATTATGAAGCAGGAGTTGAAATTTCTTGTTTATTTATTCTATTTTATTTTGTTGTGTTCCAGGATATTTGCATCTCAGCTGTTAAAGAGAAGGACATTGAAGCCAAGTTGAAGGCCACCATAGCTGAATGGAGCGCCAGAGATCTCATCTTTGCTAACTTTAAGAATCGTGGAGAGCTGTTGCTACGTGGTGACAACATCAGTGAATTGGTTAGCTTCATGGAGGACAGTTTAATGATTCTTGGCTCTCTGCTCAGTAACAGGTGAGAAAACGCTTTCTTTTTCTCGATAACTAATCAAGTCATGCATGTTGAATACCATAAGCCCTTGCAGGTTTCTTCCACATTTGTGGTCCCTTAAGCATCGCAAAAATAACTTGCTGATTATTATTAGTACTTCAGACCGATTTCCAGTTTTGATCCGTCATAGACCAACAAACAAGAAGAAATTACCTTTCTGTATGTAGTTTAATATTCAAGAAACTAATTGTTTAAATTGTGTTTCTTATTTTTTCATTCAGTTTATGCACATATAATGTTTCTGGAATGCTCTTTAATGTAAAGTCTGTGGAAGGAGGAGACAATATTGAGGAGATGTACAATATTTCATCCTAGGTAGTAAACTAAGAGAGAGTATGCTCTTGCTACATTCTGTGACTGATTCACTGATGATGCCTTTAATTTTCCCTTTCCGTACAGATACAATGCTCCTTTTAAGAAGTCCATCCAGCTCTGGGTTCAGAATCTCTCAAACACCAGTGAGATCATTGAACAGTGGATGCAAGTACAAAACCTATGGGTTTACCTAGAAGCTGTGTTTGTTGGCGGTGACATTGCCAAACAGTTGCCTAAGGTAACTACTTACCATAACACTGTACTGGAATAACTGCATGTATATAGAGATAGATAGACAGACAGACAGATAGATAGACAGATGGATTGACAGACAGACATATTGACCGACAGATAGATAGACAGACAGACATACAGACAGAAAGACAAATAGATAGACAGACAAATATACAGATAGATAGATAGACAGACAGGGAGAGATAGATAGACAGATGGATAGACAGATAGATGGTAATTCATATATTGGCTGTATAAGTCCATATTTTTTTCACTTTGTGTGATTGCTTTCATTGTACTATAGGGTATGCTTCTATGTTTGGACAAGGGATATATAAAGTTTTATATTGAAATGGAAACAGAACTACTTTCTGTAGAATTTCCAGTATGGACATGTAATATAAAAACATTCTGGATTAAGTGACCTTAAACATCTAAATGATATTTTTATTCTCAAACTTTTCCTACTTTTGATTTTTAGGAAGCCAAACGATTCAGCAACATAGACAAGTCCTGGCAGAAGATAATGGTCCGAGCACATGAAAACACCAATGTGGTACAGTGCTGTGTCGGGGATGAGACCATGGGCCAGCTGCTACCCCATCTGTTGGAGCAACTTGAACTCTGCCAAAAGTCACTCACTGGGTTGGTCTTTTCTGTTATTACACTCAAAAGCATCAGTTTTTTCACGAAAAAGAATTATGAAAACTATACGAGAGTCAAGTTTTAATGAAGAAATTTTATATCAGTTTGTTTTTCATGAATCCAACTGCACAGGTGGGAGTCACATTTTATGATTTTTGAAGTGCTGACATTTGTTAGCATGTTTTTAAAGAGATTTGTGTGGAGAATGGATAATACAAATGAGCTTTATGTTTTCAATTTAATTTGTTTTCATTTTCAAATAGTAACTCAATACTAACAGGTTAAGGTATTCCCTCTCTTTTCCTTTCACCAGCTACTTGGAGAAGAAACGTCTTCTGTTCCCTCGATTCTTCTTCGTTTCTGATCCGGCTTTGCTAGAGATTCTTGGGCAGGCCAGCGACTCTCACACCATCCAGGCGCACTTGCTCAGTATTTTCGACAACACCAAAAACGTCAAGTTCCACGAGAAAGATTACGACAAAATCTTGGCGATTCATTCATCGGAAGGAGAAACAATCGAGGTATTTAATTGAATCCTTTTTCTATTCATTCAAAAGAAAATATGGAAAAGAAAAAAAATTTAAAAATCTTGTAATGGTTCTTAAAGGGATATTCCAGTGGCAGACAAGTTGAGGCTTATATGGAGGAGAAAAATATTCCACACTGTTAGTTAACTACATCTCAATATCTTGTTACTTACTTGAGATATGTTTGAATGATTGAAACAGAGTTTGAATTGATTTTGACAGATACCTCCCCAACTTCTGAAAAGTGGGTCACAGTGGGTGGTCAATGATGTTATTATGGTAGATGTTATTTGGGACTGTACTCTAGTGTTATAAATCTTCTTTTTGATTTTGCAATAAAAGTTAAAACATTTGGAATATTTTTTCCTCATCAAAAATGCATCTCTTTGGATGCCATTTTCAACTTGCGTTGATGACATCATCACTCTCCACAAAAATATTACCAAATTTTATTACTTCATTTAAAAAATTCAAAATGGCTGCCAAGTACTGGTTTTGACTTAAAGTTACAGAAAGTTTAAAGCATTGTTGTGGAACGTACAACATCATCCTCCAGAATAGCCCTGTAGCAAGAATCTCTAGAACTGATAAAAACTTAACGAGATAACTCTACTTTATTTTACTCAGCTGGAGAAATTTGTGAGAGCAGAGGGTAACGTCGAGCTGTGGCTGATGGCACTTATGATGATGGCCCAGAAATCACTTCATGGAGTTATACGTACGGCAGCTATGGCCATACAGGACTCTAGCTTCAACTTGATTGAATTCCTCAACACTTACCCATCTCAGGTGAGAATTCTTAGGACAATGGAGTAAAATTTCTAAGAAAACACTAAAGAAAAATATCTTAAAAGTCTTCTGACTATTTTATGAATATGTAAGGCAGTATTCAAAGCCTAATTACCTCTATGCTGTACAAGTTAGTTTGAATTTTTGGGCATATCCTATCAATCTGGAGCTGAGTCCAGCTCAGATCAAAGTAACTGTTGGAGTTGCTTTTGGTAAGGTTTGGATAGCTCTTCCTATGAAATTCACTAACAACACAGCTGATCATCTTCACTAGTCAAGTTTCATTTACAGTCATGAAATTGCAAATATTGAAAACTGCAGTTTCCATGCAATTTCTTTACCGTTGTGAAAGTGTCTGGGGAATAAAATGTTCATAACTAATAGGATTGATTGCTCACTAATAAAGTTTCATGGGACAAAAATATTTTGGATGGTGGTTTTATCTTTACTAAGTTGACTGTTTCAATAAAGTCGTCTTCAACGATGACTTCACCAAGGTGGGGGGGGGGGGGCAAGAAAACATCAGTTCAAAGGTGTCCTCACCAAAAGTTCTTGACAAAAGCTACACATGATATGTGTGGCATTTACTTGCCGTGAACTGGCAACAATTTCAAAGATCAGCTTTACAAGA
This sequence comes from Apostichopus parvimensis, assembly GCA_000934455.1. Lineage (NCBI taxonomy): Eukaryota > Metazoa > Echinodermata > Holothuroidea > Aspidochirotida > Stichopodidae > Apostichopus > Apostichopus parvimensis. The sequence goes on from KN890819.1 coordinate 40,921, forward strand.
TAAAACTCCATGTACTTGTCAATAAGTCCAAGTTAGCTCACTGTCAAACAAGACACCCTGCATCAATTAATGGTAGATGATTCCTTTGACTGATGCCACACCATAAACTCTCTAGCTTAGACTTCATTAGTGTCTCCTCTCCATCTCTTCCAGGTCGGGTTATTGGGCATCCAGATGATTTGGACCAGAGATGCGACGGAAGCTCTCACCAACGCTAAATACGACCGTAAGGTGATGCAGCAGACCAATCAGGCCTTCCTGGAGCTGCTCAATCTCCTGATTGAACAGACGACCAGGAACCTGACCAAGACGGAGAGGACAAAGTTTGAGACTCTGATCACGATACACGTCCACCAGAGGGACATCTTTGATGACCTGGTAAGAGAAAGTTTACATTATAGCTTACAACATTTATAGAAGGTTTCTTCTGTCACAGGGTTACCCGTCTTTTGTTATTTTCATTTGGTAGGTGGGTAGTAAGTCAATTCAGTCGTTCTTTTTGACAGAAATACGTTTAGCATTGTATAATTATAT
>KN890819.1:48660-67135 GCA_000934455.1 Apostichopus parvimensis
TAAAATTAAAAAAAAAAATTCAGAAACAAAAAAAAAACGATATTTTGTAAGGACTCCTGATACAAGCTAGCATTTTATCCTCGGAAGTGGAGACTTATATGCTATAAACCAGAAGTGGATTCACGTCATAAATTTTGTAAGAAAAATGGTGGTTGCGTGAGTCCCTTCATTCAACAGTTGCTGGCTATGAAGGAATATCCACGAAAGAATTGAAGTAATAATAATAATAATGATAACAGTATTCCTCTATGCTATGAGTCTTTCTGTTTCTTGTATACAATGGCAAAGGATGCATCTTTGAGCTTAAATAATCAGTTTTGTCACTTAGGGTATCTACGTGATAGTTCACGGTTTCCTTTCTGTTTCTTGTATACAATGGCAAAGGATGCATCTTTGAGCTTAAATAATCAGTTTTGTCACTTTATAGGGTATCTACGTGATAGTTCACGGTTTCCTTTATGTTTAATGTTTTATATATGTAAAAATTTGGTTTTAATTATGCGGCTAAACTTCTCGAAACATTATTTTGTTAGGTACGTGGAAACATTGGAACACACAAGTAGAAGAATGGATCTATCCATCAGATGTCACTCCAGAGTACGGATCTATTTTGGTGCCCAACGTCGACAATGTCCGCTCAGATTTCCTTATTAATACAGTCGCAAAACAGGCTGGTGTAAGTATATGGAAGATGCCTAGCCAATTGGGTTTTAATTATCACTATTCTGTTGCAGTATGTTGAAAGTGTCCACACAGGTTTTCTTACCCAATAATTCGTGAAAGAAAACTCTTGTAAGGATACAGAAAGTGGCTTGTCTATCAGCAACAATTTCTCACCATTTTGGTGGAGAATGTTGATCATGTCGGCACCAAATTCGTATTAATACTTTGGTGAAACTAACTGGTGTAACATTACAAAAGTCGGCTAGTTCTTGAGCCATAATTTATCACTAAACATATCAAAGGATTGCATATTGAATTATTATTCTTTTGGTGTGATATATTCAATGGTGTCAGAGAATGATGTAGAGCCGAATATATCTGAATCTCCCCCCCCCACCCCACCCCTCCCCCACGACCGTCAAGGGAGAAATCTCTCAAGGTTCTCTCGCTTAACTTTGTGCAGTAAAACAAAGTCAGTAAAGTAAAGGTTACCTACATGCACTCCTGCCACCTTGAAATTTGTTTTATGTGAAAGTCTTGAAAGAGCAAGGAACGGTTTTGCCAGATTTGATTGAAACCAATGAAAACAGGATGATTAACAACTGAGCTGTCCATTTTTCTGGTTTGATTTACTTATTAAACTCTTGCTTGTGTTCTCTTTCCCTGGCTCAATAATTAGTAGTTTTTTTTATCCATTTCTTACCCTCCTTTCTTTTGGCTAGGCTGTTCTTCTTATCGGAGAGCAAGGCACAGCCAAGACAGTCATGATCAAGGGATACATGGGCAAGTATGACCCAGAAGCTCACATGGCTAAAAGTTTCAACTTTTCATCAGCCACAACGCCACTCATGTTTCAGGTAAAGTCAAGATGAAAATTCATTTACGAGCTTCTTTTCACAGATCTCTTATTAATTATGTTATGAAATAAACCATTATGATATAAGGAAAGATGTTACGTAATATAATTCTTGAAGTATTGAAAAAAAACTTTTCTCAGGTGCTACATTTCATAGTCAAAAGTTCTTTGAAGAAATTTTGATGACGTTTTTAATAATTGCTTCAATGTCGCTTTTGAGATGTGATATTTTATTCTTAAAGTTTTGAAAGGCTTTCAAATATTTTATGTTTCATATTCAGAAGTTTTTTTGAAGAAATTTTGATGACATCTTTAATAATTGCTTCAATGTTGCTTTTGAGATGTGATTTTATGAAAGTTTCTTTATATGACTACCTCCAGTCATTCTCATGTCTGTTTTTTTTTTCCTTTTGTGTTTTTACATTTACAGAGAACATGTTTGTTTTTCTTTTTTGTTTTCTTTTGTGTTGTTACAGAGAACAATTGAGAGTTACGTAGACAAACGTATGGGTAACACCTACGGTCCCCCAGCCGGCAAGAAAATGACCGTCTTTGTAGATGACATTAATATGCCAATTATCAACGAATGGGGTGATCAGGTAAATCTATTGTTTATCTTTGGACATCAGTTACTCAGTACTTTTCATAATACTTGGTTTTATTTATTTGACTTAAAGGAAGAAATTGAGTTGAATTGTGTAAGTCTTTTCAAAGTCTTATTCTATTTGAAGACATTGCATAAAAAATTTAAAAAAATACAAAAAAAAAAATAACGATAGCCCTTCATCAATGTCATATCTGTAGCAAGATGATTGACTGGCAATAAAGATATTTTCAGATTTGAATAGATTTAGTGCACCTTTGACAAAGGTCAATGGATGCTGTTTTCAGAATTGAATATATATTCATTATGTAATATATTAACTATATTTACATTTTTGGGGGTAAAACAAATCTTGATGTAAGCCCTACCCATAGTGAACTAAAATTGTATCATGAGAGGAATTCAAAAAAACAAAAAACAATTATGGCCCAGATTAAAATATAATGAAGAAGCTTCCAACTCATATATCAAAATTTAAAGGCAAATTGTGGCATGAAAATATTTGATGATATTTTATTGCACAATATCCATGATCCAAGATATCATTCTTATATTTTAATGTCTTTCTCTCTTGTCACTGAAAGGTCACAAATGAGATTGTCAGACAGATGATGGAGTTTGGTGGATTCTACAACTTAGAGAAACCGGGTGATTTTACCATCATAGCAGACATTCAGATGATGGCGGCCATGATCCAGCCGGGAGGAGGCAGGAATGACATCCCACAGAGACTCAAGAGACAGTTCTCCATCTTCAATTGCACCTTACCCTCAAATGCATCCATTGACAAAATATTTGGTTAGCACCAATGTTTTTTATTATTTTATAATTCATCATCGAGAAAGACCTTAACTCTCCGGGATTTCTTATCTTATATATCCCAAGCTTTGTACAGGGTTATACGACAGGGCACCAGCCAGAAATAGGCATTAGGGTGTCCAATCTGTAGCCTGGGGGGGGGGGGGTGGTTGTATGGAGGAGGTGCTGCCATCTCCTTTGGCAACTTTTTCTTTGATTTTATTCAAAATGGTTGCATATTTTTCTACTTTTTTCAAGTTGCATATAAATCAGCCTTCATTTCCCATCGGTATCTTTGTGAAGTCTACATCAGTTCTTTTTAACCTTCCAAAAGACATACTGACTTTTGGACCTGTGTTCGTTTTTAACAAGTTGCCTCAGCAGGTAAAAGAAGTCTAAATACTGCACTACTGGCTACAACATAGGTACAGCATTTTCTTTTCTGTTCTTTTATACGTACTTCCCTGTCCATAGCCAAACCGCCCATTGGACTACTGGCCATATGTGTGGCTACAGCCTTGTTGCACAGGATGGGTGCCATCTTCTCATACATAATTCCACACTCTGGCTGGCTAAGGCCATACTCCTACATATCATAAAACTTTGACCTGATAATAGTTTGAGCCCTTTGTGTGTTAACATTTATCTGTTTCTTGTTTGGCTCATTAGGTGTAATTGGAACTGGTCACTACTGTGAAGGCAGAGGATTTGCTGAAGAGGTCAGAGAATTGGCCAATCAATTAGTTCCTGTTACCAGAAGACTCTGGCAGCTCACAAAGGTGAGAGTTTTCTTTATCAAAATTACATCTTTTTTTTACATTTTACTTTTAAATACTGTTCAAGGTCAAACTTTGTATGTTACTTGAAATTAAGGTTTCAGCTGCTGTAGTATGCCTCGTGAATATTTATAACTTTCTTGCATTATGGGAAGTTTTTCAGTGGGTATCTTTTTTGTGATATTTCCTTCATTTCATTCACTTCATTCTTACTTAAAATGACTGGAAGGTTATCAATTACAACATTTCCTGCTCCACAAAATGTCTTTCTCTTTGGTTTTCATGTTACACCATCCTTCTTACTTCCTACAGTTTTATTCTACAGCATAAATAATTTAAGTTTAAGCAACAAGCATCACATTTTCCCTGGTGCATTTAGTTTGCTCTGCACTCTTCATTTTACAACGTTTTCCCTTCATATAGCATCCTAATCCGTGATGCAAATCCATTTCGTTTCCAATTTACAGATTAAGATGTTGCCGACACCGGCCAAATTCCACTACATCTTCAACCTGAGAGATCTGTCCCGCATCTGGCAGGGTATGATCAACACCGTCGCAGAATCCATTCCGACCAAGGAAGTCATTATGCAGCTGTGGAAGCACGAATGTACCCGGGTCATCGCGGACAGGTTCACGGGCCCGCAGGATTGCGATTGGTTCAACAAGACCATGAACAGGGTCGTCGCAGAGGATCTCGGGGACGAGATGCAAGCAGCTGTGATGAAGGATAAATACTTTGTGGATTTTATGAGGTAGGACGAATTATGATTGTGTGGTCCAAAGAGAATGTGCATAGTTTAGTTGGCCATGTTTGTTTGAGTCAGGGGTGTGTAGAAAGTAAGGAACATCTCATGAATAGAAGATATCAGGGTATAAAAAATAGAGAAAACAATGTAAATGTTTTGATTTATGCGATATTGTTTCGGTTTGTTTCTTCTCCTCGTCTTATATTTTTATTTGTGTGCAGCGGAGGGGTCCACTTCCTACCTTATGTAGCACCACTTTACAAGATGTGTTAGTTTTAAAACTATGACTCTTCTTTCACCAATGAGTTTGTTTTAACTGTTATTAATGACAAAGAATGAACCTTTCCTCTCTGTGATCGCAGTTTATCCTTTTATTTATTAGTTAAATTTATTTCTTGTTGCCATAGAGATGCTCCCGAAGCTACGGGTGACGAGCCAGAGGATGCGGACTTTGATTCCCCAAAGATCTACGAAGCTGCGGAGTCATTTGAAGTCTTGGAGGAGAGGTTGCAGATGTTCATGGCCCAGTATAATGAGTCAGTCAGAGGGGCAGGGATGGACCTGGTGTTCTTCAAAGATGCCATGGTTCATTTAGTCAAGGTTGGTATTAACAGACTGACACATTGACTAGACCGACAGACTGACTAGGTAAAAAGACTTGTTAGAGAGGTTACAAATGTTCATGGCCCAGTATGATGAGTCAGTCAGAGGGGCAGGGATGGACCTGGTCTTCTTCAAAGATGCCATGGTTCATTTAGTCAAGGTTGGTATAAACAGACTGACACAATGACCAGACTGACTAGGTAAAAAGACTTTTTAGAAGCTGTCAAAAAGGAAAAACATCAGTAGTAAAGAAAATTAAAAATTCATAGATTTTACAGGAGTATCAGATTACCTAAAGTTATCAGCATCGTTTCAAGATGATAAAATTCTTCGTTTATTTGTGTTTACTCGAAGACGCTTATTGTGTGCAATATTTTCTCACAATTGAAATACAGTAACAATATATATATATGAATAATCCTTATGAAGACTTGTGGGAAACCTCAGCCCAACTGCCTTGAAAACTTGTGATAACCCAATATTAAAGTGCAAAGAGTGGAATTGAACCTTAATAGTGCAATTTGTTCCCTTTGCTGTACAACTTAAATATAAATTTACAAGAGAAATTACATTGAGCTTTAGAGAAGTCAAGGTTACGGCTGCACGATATCGAGGAAAATAAATGTCCATTGAGATCAAGAGATTTAGGAGAAGATGCCAAGGTTTGTTTTATAGGGAAGTTTGTAAACTTAACAAGACTTCTGCAAAATTGTGTGGTATGATGCATATTCTTTTAAGTTGTGACTAAACATTTGTAAGTGCTGTGTATAAAAAAACAATAAAAACTTTAAAATCTGTTTGTTATTGTTTTCACAAATTAATCTTTCATTGATATTGTCTTTGTCTGTTTCAGGTCTCACGTATCGTCCGGACACCTCGGGGTAACGCTTTACTAGTCGGTGTCGGTGGATCAGGGAAACAGAGCTTGACCAGACTGGCTTCATTTATAGCTGGTTATAAAACCTTCCAGATCACTTTAACCAGGTAAAAAAGGCTGGCTACTTGAACAAAGACATGAATGAAATTTATCTAATTATTATTTAAAATTCACATTTTTCTTTCGGGATCTTTTATTGTTGTAAAGGTTTGTCCTAGATATGCAATGTATCCAGTTTTCTTTATTTGGTTATATGAAGAATTAGTATTAATATTAAGGTCTTGATAAATGTGTATTTGGTTTTGATCATGCTTGGTACTTTTTTTTGTGCATGGAAATAGTACTTTCAACTAGGTGGACTGTATCTGGGTGAGGACCATTAATGTTCTTGAAACCTGTGTCCCTGTTTGTGGTAACAAATGTCTGCAAAGCGCCCTAACTCAAAGATGTAGAATAAACTAGTGAGGAAGATCTTTAGAAGTATTCATCACGTTCCCAAGATTTATTATGAGATATGTGGAAGGTGATGGCTTTTTCTCCCTTGCTCTTGTTTTTACCCTGGCCAAATTTCTGCTAAAGGTGCTTACAATAGAAGAATTTATATTCGTTATGAGGTGGCCTCTTTGATATTTCGTGGTCAACATATTTTGTCGAGACTTGATTTTTATTCCTTGCGTTCTTGTGTCTCAGATCGTACAATACCTCAAACCTGATGGAGGATTTGAAGGTCCTTTACCGGGTCGCAGGTCAGGAAGGCAAGGGTATCACCTTCATCTTCACGGATAACGAAATTAAAGAAGAGAGTTTCCTGGAGTATCTCAACAATGTACTCAGCTCTGGAGAGGTATGGAGTAAAAAAACAATCAAATATAAAAGAATATAAGAAGTTTCTTTCATCTTTTACTCTATTTTGTTTCTGTTCATCCTGATGTATAATAAAAATATGTTTTATTAATGTCTGGGATTATCCATTTGTGCCATCCTGTGTTGGCTGTTTTTCTCTTCTTGCCAATGAGAACATTCTTAATTGATTTAATTTGGATTTATTCTACCCCGTTAAATCTGACATTTAATCATTCATGTTTGACACATATGCCAAGGTTCTTCTACGGTCTTACTTTAATTTTATTCACAGATGATTTTTAATAAGACCATAAAGTTTGTAACGTAATATTGAAACATTTGCGATGTTAAAATGCGTTGACTTGTAAGTTCATAAACTGTTTACCGCAATTGTTGCAGTTTCCTGGACTTATATTTCAAACATTCTAAAAGTTACTGCATGCTGTTTTATGTGATTCACTCTCATTTATGTTGACAAAGAATCATTAAGCCATTTAGCTTTCTGTTTTATTCTCAAGGACCTAAAAGGATCGAATGTGTAAAAGTATCTAGCTGTATTGCTCATTCAAGACACAATGAGTATTATTTCCTCAATTTTCTCATTAATAAAAAAATCAAACAGACTCAAATTTATCACCCTCCTGATTGCTGCTTTCATTGTATGTCTAAAATATTCCCTGACTTCAAACTATGCAATAAACACAAAATCCGTATCTCACCCCAAGGTATCAAACTTATTCGCACGTGACGAGATTGATGAAATCACGCAAGAACTGATTCCAGTCATGAAGAAGGAATATCCTCGCCGACCTCCGACTGGAGAGAACCTCTACGATTATTTCATCAGTCGATCGAGACAGAACCTCCATGTGGTACTCTGTTTCTCCCCGGTAAGTTCAATATCATCTCTCTGGGAATCGTCGTGAAATATGAACATAATATCAGCACAAAATAATATTTATTTGTTCTCCAGCTTATGTAGAGGAAGCCCAATTGTGATAATTTTTCTCTCATTTTCCTCATAAAGAAAAACCAATTTAGTTTGCTAATCACTAAGGCCACCAGATTCAAAGGAGAATACTTTTGTAAGAATTATCAGAGATAAATTAAATCAGTTATGGATTTAAATTTTTATTATTGCAAAAAAGAAGTGAGTTTAGCATGATGATATGGTTTTAATTTAGAACATAATTATACTAGTTACTCTCTGTGTTAATCCAACTATTGATAAACGATACAAAATCGATTACCATGTTGAGTTGTTTACTAAATATTTGTTACGTCACAATTCTCTATAGGTGGGTGAAAAGTTTAGAAACCGCGCCCTGAAGTTCCCCGGTCTGATCTCGGGTTGTACGATGGATTGGTTCAGCCGATGGCCCAAAGATGCTCTGATCGCCGTGGCGTCTCACTTCCTGGCGTCGTTTGATATTTCCTGCACCGACGATGTCAAGAAACAGGTACAACAGGCCATGGGAATGTTTCAAGATGGCGTGGCAGAAACTTGCATCGACTATTTTGAAAGGTAAAAGTCACCGAAGTTGGACTAGTTTTTCCAAACAGAACAGATTTTATTGTATGTAAAGGAGGTTGGCTACACAGAGATGGATTGATTATAAATGATTATGGACCCAGAAGTTTTCAAATGCAAAGCTGAATATATGAATGGCAGTCAAAAGCTGAGGTCAGAGGTCAGAAGAAGCAAGAAATATGCTTGTGACAATGTGGTCAGCAAAATGTCTTACCATGTTTGCTCAGTGTGTTGTAGGGGTTTTTCTTGTGCTTAATTCTTCAATCTTTGCATTTCACTAGTTTGTTTAAGATTAATTTCTAAGATTCTATTACTTAATACTGAACAATAGTCATGTCAAAATATAGACATGCATGTAACCAAAAATGCTGCGAATTGTCGATATATCAGTCTGACCTGGTTCACCAAGTTGTAGTTTAACAATGCCTAAATTAATCAATACCAATGCATAATAATGTTAAATTAAACCAATGTTCATCAGTGTTAAACATGTTAGTCCAATGTTACACAATGTTGATTAGTCTTCAGATGATGTACACGTGATTTCTTTTCTACCTCGGGGACAAAAACTATCCTAACACACTGTAGCATACGCAAACTGGAGCCTATACCGCAATTTTTGCAAAGTTCCGTGATTTTTTTTTACCCCAGGCTCATCCCTGGAATGTTAAAGAAAGGCTGTGTTAATCGATCTTAAATGTTGGCTATGTTAAACGATTTCCTAAGGTTCCCATTCGATTGGTCTTCCCCAGGTTCCGACGTTCCGCCCACGTAACCCCTAAATCCTACCTGTCCTTCATTGGTGGGTACAAGCAGATTTACTCCGTTAAATACGGAGAAATCAACGAACTCTCTCAGCGTATGACCACAGGATTGAATAAACTAGTGGAAGCCTCTCAATCCGTAGCCGAGTTGAGTCAAGAACTGGTGGTAAAGGAAAAAGAACTGGCCGTTGCTTCGAAACAAGCAGAAGAGGTAATGTTTCAATCAAAGACCCTTCTCTTTTTCCACCTTTGTCGATTAGAGTTACAATTTTAAAAGCGTTTCAGATATTTGTTATGAAATTTTTATTCAAAGCTGTTATGTTGAAGTGAGCGAGGTTCAAGTTAGAGAAGTGCTTAGCATTAGAAGTATTGTTTTTATCTTTGGAAAAAATCAAAATATCATAATGTAAAGTTTTAAATATTTGAAAATAGAAGTCAATGTGTAAAATTATTTTTATGTCCATAATGTTTATTTCCTGATTTCTTGTCATATGTACTCCACTTTGTGAAACTTTCCTCTCTTTCCTTTGAAGGTCCTAGCTGGTGTAACGGTCAAGGCTCAGGCAGCAGAGAAGGTCAAAGTTCAAGTTCAAAAAGTCAAAGACAAAGCTCAGGCTATTGTAGATGAAATTGAGGTGAAGTTTTATTAAAAATTACTTTGGTATTACAAAGGCTTTTGGTAAAAAAAAATTAAAGAAAAAAATTAAATTTGATATAATTTTTTGAAATAATTTGGGAAAAATGTTTTGGTATTATTTTTGGTGAGAATTAAGATTTATGGTCAAATTTTAATGAAAAAGAAATTTGGGTAAAAGAAATTCTTTGCTTAGGAAGGTCTCCAGTGTTACATATGAAGATGTGTGGATCCAGACATAATTCTTGTGCCTTACATACAATTGGGAAGTTTCTTTAATAAGCATCTGGGTGGATATTCAAAAAGTTTGTAAAATGCCTGGAATTTTACTTACTTCTACACAAAGCTAGCAATTACAGTGAAATAATTTTTGGATTGTGATATTGGCCATCAAGCTAAGTCCAATTTGAGATCAGAATGTTGAATTGTTCATAGTAACATTTTTTCAAACAGTCTAATGTTATAAAGAATTAGCTTTTCAATATCAAGTTTTGCACCATTTTATGAGTTTGGGCCCCAAAAAAGGGGAGCACAAAACCTCTGATGGGGATGAAACACGGTAACTCTATTCTTTCTGATTTAACGTCCGTTCAGGCCGACAAGAAAGTTGCGGAAGCTAAGCTGGAGGATGCCAAACCAGCTCTGGAGGAAGCAGAGGCGGCTCTGAACACCATCAAACCGGCCCACATCTCGACCGTCAGGAAGCTGGGAAAACCACCGCATCTCATCATGAGGATCATGGACTCCGTTCTTCTTCTCTTCCAGGCCAGAATCAAACCGGTGGAGCTAGACCCCGAAAGACCCTGTATCAAACCGTCGTGGTCGGACTCGTTAAAGGTTAGATCGTTGAAAATGAAATTTAACGTCAGACAGGGATGATGGCGAGAATTCCTCGTTTGGCTGCTTTGTGTATTAAAGAAACCGTAAAACAGGGATGGAAAAAATGGTTGACGATTGATAATGGAAGACAAAAGATATGGATACTTTTTTTTAGAAACGATGGTACACCCCTTCTTCCATTTTGCAGACTTGGGTACCATCCTTGCAAAATGTCAAAACTTCTGAAAATTACCCTCTGGCACTCAATTAATTACCAGGTTCACAAAAAAACTCAAAATTAACAGCCATCACATGTTGTACTTTTTATCAAGACATCAAAAATCTGAACATTACCATTCAGCAAGGTGTGCATACCTGTGTCAAAAGATAAAAATCAGGAAAAATTAATATTTTGTACACTTGGTACCAAGCAAATAAATGTGTACGCTCAAAACGGTAAGTTTTAGATTTTTGGCCGGTTTACATAAAAAGTTGTCAAGTTTATTTTCAAGAGCAATTTGGAAGAAATTGTCCATTAAATAATCTTTTCGATGCCTGAAGGCAAACAGTTTTCTACAGAGACAATTTTTCAATATATTTTGCTCATATTGCTGCAACTGACAAAGTTGAGTGAGTTCTGGTCCAGAGCATAAGGATAAAGACTATTACAAAAATTACCTGTGGAAAAACTTATAGAGTGAAGCTATTTAGTGATAAGTTTCAGTTAATCTATCATAATTTTCACATCTTTGTTTACAGATGATGGGCGGTTCTGGGTTTCTTCAGGGCTTGCTAACATTTAACAAAGATACCATCAATGGTGAGACGGTGGAACTATTAGAGCCGTACCTCAAGATGGAAGACTATAATCTAGAGACCGCCAAGAAGGTAATTTAGTGTTATCATTGTTTCGGTTATTGCTGGCCCGCTGCTGGATGAAATAGGTTATGTCACCGTCCATTAGGTGATTACCCAGTTTTAACCAGTCTTAACCAGTTTTAATCGGTCTAAACCAGTTTTGAACACTTTATTTATCAGAAGCTAGAGCACTCCCCAGCATCAAAGTATATCTTGAGGGTAACAAAGATTTACTCATTGTCCCCACCTCACAAGCCAGTCAGTTTTTCTGTCCCCATATAATAATTCTATTCTGACTCTAATATTTCAAGAACTGACAGTCAACTAATAAGCCTCACTTGGATCATCGGACGAGTGAACGGTGATGCAAATTTTGCTCTGGGATGCTTTCATTCCCTTTGCTTGCATTGTTTCCTCTGTTTATTTTTGAGACTCTGATCTTAATATATATGTATTAACCGTGAAATTTGTAAGCATATCATTGGCCAGTTCAATGAGAGCTCTATTAGTAACCGTACCTCTCCTGGTTATCAGTGGCTTATAGTTATTGTTAATAATAATAATTATATAATAATATTTGCTTTTTATGTAGCGCTTTATACCAGCGATAGGTCTCAAAGCGCTTTACAGGCGTTATATTACGCCTGGTCAATGATAACCTGTCCCAGAGACAATCCCTCCAGTCGGCAGCAGTTATATACTGCGCCCAATGACAAGTTACCTCACAGGTACCCATTTAAACCTCTGGGTGAAGAGAGGCAAGTGAGATAAAGCATCTTGCCCAAGGACACAATGTAATGAACTAGGCAGGAATTGAACCAGCAATTCTTGGATCACGAGTCCGACGCCTTAGCAAATTGGCCACCACGCTCTCACTAACTAGTGTATGGTTGCTGTACTACGTAGAACCAAGGATTTGGATCAAAGAATTTGATCTTTGTGTGTCTATGCTTGGACATAGAACCAGATATGGATCAAGACCTTGGACCTGATGCAAGATACCCAAACCAGTGTAGGTTCTTGTATGCAAATGTTAGGGACTGGATGAAATTGTGAAGACTTGGACAATTACGAGAAGCATCTATCCTAGAGCCTTGTTTTCTATGATACGAACCTATATACAGTGCTTGTGGACTTGGACAAATGTTGTAACGGATGAGTGCCAGGGACTGTGATTTCAAATCGTCTAAAATATGTTTGAACTTCTTCTTCCCTTTTTGCCAGGTGTGTGGTGATGTAGCTGGCCTCTGTGCTTGGACCAAGGCGATGTCCTTCTTTTATGGTATTAACAAAGAAGTGTTGCCATTAAAGGTAAGTTTGGTCTGTCTAGATATAGATATGACTAAAAACCAAGAATGTTCATCAATAACATTTTGCAGGGTGTTATTTTTAGGAAGAAAATGAAGTATAATATGCATATGTGTTTTACTGTCATATAATTCGTTTTTTTTTCCCTTCCTTTATTCTGTTTCTGCTTTTTGGTCTTACTATTAAGTTACATAACAATACCATTATTATATTTTTTCATTTTTTGTAATTTGTAAATGTTACCGGCCTCTGACACCTACGAGCATATAGAGAGGATAAAACTGAGTATGAAGCTGATGGCTTTCATCATATACTGGAAACAAAGACCTGGCAACAGCTTTAACATAGTTGAACCTGACAGATATTTCACTGAAGTAGCAAATGTGCTTTAATTTTCGATTGTTTTTTTGTTTGTCTTTTCTCCCAAGCAAATTCGATATTTTCAAGATGGCAGATTTGCTGTTAATTTTTGCAAAAGAACTTCACACCCTTTGTTTTCTGTTTTGTCTCATTTAAGGCTAATTTGGCTATTCAAGAAGGTCGATACACGGCTGCCATGACGGATTTGAACACAGCCCAGGAGCAGCTGGACGCCAAGCAAAGGGAACTAGACGCCGCTCAGGCGGAGTACGACGCAGCCATGAAAAAGAAACAGGTAAGGATTTAACAGAGGGAAAATTATTGTATTGAGGGAAAATGATTGTAATGAGGAATATGATTGTAATGAGGGAAAATGGTTTTAATGAGGGAAAATAATTTTAATAAAGAGGTGGCTCTTCCTGTTGCTCCTTCGTTGTCAGGGAATATTAGAAAGGAAAAACCTTGCAAGCTAGAATTGGGTAAAGAGTAATAAAAGTGACAAAGGAACAGTATCTGCAACAAAAGTTGTGAAATTAATTTGAATCCTGAGTTATTTCAACTTTGCAGTTGTTAGCTTGAAGGTGAATAAAGGTAATATTTTGTTGATAGGGATTGGGGGGAGGGAGGGCTGAGTAAATTTTTTCTCTTTTTCATAAACATATAAATTTGGGAAGTTGTTCAAAATGTCATCTAAGTATCTTACATATTTTTTTGACGATGCATTGGTTTCAGAGAGGGAAAAAAACTAGGTCACATTGGAGTACAATCATAAGTTAACAACCAGACTTGTTTTAGAGGGATGGACATAAGAACAGATTTTTGTTAATTTGCAAGTTTTTGGCATGGATTTCATTTCTCTAACATTGTCCTCCTTCCTCCTCAGGATCTGTTAGACGATGCAGATAATTGCAGGAGGAAGATGGAGGCAGCATCTGCTCTGATCAGTGGTCTGGGAGGAGAGAAAGAGAGATGGACTCAACAGAATAAGGAGTTTAAAGCTCAAATAGGAAGGTAGGTGATAATGTAGTTGGGATAATGTCGAGGGCGTTGTGGTCAAGTGGTTAAGGCAGTGGACTTGTGACCTAAGGATTACAGGTCCTTGGGCAAGGCACTTTATCTCCATTGCCTCTCTTCACCCAGATGTATAAATGGGGACTTGCGAGGTGACTTGTAAATATAGTTGCGTGCGCCGGTTTGTGGCTGCTGCACCCTATGGGAAGTCCCCCAAGGGACACGTGGCTGTGGTGCACTGTGGTGCCCCAGGAGAGATTGTTTGAACTGTGCACACTTTGGTGTGTAGGTGTGACAAGTTACCAATGACCAGGGATAAGTACAGCAAGGCGAGACTTTATTTTAAGTTGCTCTACATAAGAACTGTTAATATTATTATTATTAATCTTAATGTCACTGGACACATGACATCGGTTACTCTAAAAGTGTTAATTCGAATAGTTAATATGCAGCTTTGATATCAAAGATTAATAATAAAAGACTTTAATGTCAATGGCCATAACAAACATAACATACCAGCAGTAATAGGAAAATAAGTTATGATAGGTAATTTTAAGGGTCATTCTAGGCCAGAGGTTCTCATGCGTAGCCCAAAGACCAAATCCAGTCAGCAAAAGCTTTCAATCCTGTCCACAATCTTGCACTAATAGGTTATGTGAGCCCCAAAGGACTTAGGCTTGAGCAGCCTATCATACGCATTACTCCTTTATGACAACTTAGGTATAGTGAGTTTTGGGGTAGCTTTGGCCGTTTGTTCCAACCAATGTTTCTGTCTGGCCCTCGTAGAACCAATATCTTAGGCAAACCATTCAAATTACTCCCAGATACAGAAGAGAGCTAAATTAGAAAACAAGATGTCTTAGGTTTATTTTCAACTTTTCTCTCTCTCTCTCTCTTTAATTGAGTAACTGTCTCAGAAAATGTGTTTTCCATTACATTATTAAATTTGAATTTACCACTCAACATCTCTGACATCACTCAATATTGGCAGAGTAACTGGAAGTACATCATATTCTTCATGTACTCATAGAGTTTAAGTCGATATTTATTTTTTTTCCATTTTATTTATTATATTTGACATTACCACTCAACATCTCTGACATCGCTCAATATTGGCAGAGTAACTGGACGTACATCACATCCTTTATCTACTACTCATAGAGTTTTAAGTCGATATTTAACAGCAGTGAACGTCGTTGTTTAACATCTCCCTCGTTATCTTTCTCGGCAGGCTGGTAGGTGACGTTCTGGTGCTGACCGGTTTCCTCTCATACTCCGGACCGTTCAATCAAGAGTATCGAGCCAGGCTCTTGAAGAGCTGGCAGAAGGAGATGCGGACGAGGAAGATTCCGTTCACTTCTCATCTTAACTTGATTGAGATGTTGGCCGATAATCCAACAGTAAGTAACCCACAGCAGCCAACAATTTTCACTTCTGGCAAAAAGGAAGGGGGAGGGGGGGTGGAAAGTTTTGGAATTTAATTAAAACTAAACATGGCATTTGACTTGGTCAATCATGATATTCTTCTAAAGGAAAATGTGTTCTGTTTATGTCATTTGTGGTAAGGCTATACCCTACATTTCAGAAAACAGTGTACCTTTAATCAGAAGGAAGTCCTCTTGATGTAAGGCATAGATCAGTAGTATTAAGAGACACCTATTTTACAATAGGATGCTAAATGTTTGATTTATTTTAACTGAAAATATGGACAATCATGAATTTTGATAAAATATTATACAGATCATTATCGTAATGTATCAGAAATGAGTATTTAATCTTTTTGCTTTTCTATCAGATTGCCGAGTGGAATCTACAAGGCCTGCCAAACGACGAACTGTCCATCCAGAACGGTATCATCGTGACCAAAGCGTCCCGCTTCCCCCTCCTGATAGACCCCCAGGGGCAGGGCAAGATCTGGATCAAGAACAAAGAGGGCGCTAACGAGCTGCAGATAACCTCCCTGAACCACAAATATTTCAGGAACCATCTGGAGGACTCTCTCTCTCTCGGTCGACCGCTGATGATAGAGGACGTAGGGGAAGAATTGGACCCGGCCCTCGATAACGTCCTGGAGAAGAATTACATCAAGAGCGGGAGTTCATTTAAGGTCAGTGAAATGGACCAAAAACAATCTCAGAGGAGAACAGTAACCATGGTGTTTTACCTGTGGGCTAAATTTGACTGAGATTCCTTTGTTTGAATCAAAACTCATATGGGTAGTACAAGAAGTTGCTTGTTATTTCCATTATAAGAACAAAAGAAGAATAAAATAGCAAAAACAGAAAAGGGAAGAAACAAAGGAACTTTTGTTTTATTCACTAGAGTCATCAACCAAATTTGGAATGTGTTTTTGAAATTTTTACAACTGAAATCCAATCAGTTGTTCCTTGCAATTACCTGTGATAGTGAATCAGTGATAAATGTCAATAGAAACTTGATGTAGGGCAGACCTTCCAGCAAATCCTTTAAAACCTTTAAAAACTTTTATTTCAAAAACAGCTCTTTATTTTTCAAAAATACTCTTTAAAATCTTTAAAAACCTATTTTTATTTTAAGTTAAAAAAAAGATTATTTTAAAGATTTAGTTTAGAGTAGAAATATTTTATTCAGTCATGCTAACCATTGGCCATTAAGTACTTGTGGACAGCCAGGCACGATTTATGCAGCAATACAAAACAGACTCACCAACAACAGTTAATGTAAGTCAGGTAGTTTAAATAAGGGGCCACAGATGACGTAAAAATGGGCATAGATGGTAAGTATGTTACAAATTAACTTCATTTTGGACCTTTAAAAGCCTCAATGTTCATGTTTGAAGCCTTTAAAACCTTTATTTCTTCATTTCCAAGCTTTCAAAAAACCTTCATTTTGTTGAAAAGCCGCTGGGTGGTCTGTGTTGGGAGTTTCTGTAAAAGAAGCATTTCCTTCAAAGTAAAGTGTTCTCCACCTTACTACTGTATTTGTATCGGTGTTGCCCTGTGTCTATTCATAAGCACATCAACAGTGAACCTGTTACGATCAATTGGCTTACCGCAATGCTCTGCATGACTTAAATGTTATTCACTACTTTGATACTTAGCAATATTTTTATTTTGAATTTTCAAAATATTTGTTATATTTTATTAGGTGAAAGTGGGTGATAAGGAAGTTGATGTGATGGATGGTTTCTCACTGTACATCACTACCAAACTACCTAACCCCTCCTACACCCCCGAGGTCAGTGCTAAGACCTCTATCATTGACTTTACGGTCACCATCAAGGGTCTGGAGGACCAGCTTCTGGGACGTGTCATCCTGACAGAAAAGAGTGTAAGTCCAGAATGCTCTGTGTCTCGTTTCATAACAGTTAATAGAATAGTCCAGAGGTGTTGATCATTGTAAATTTTTGTAACTCTTAACACCCTGGTTCTGTAAATTCATTTATCGGTATTTTGTAATGGTCACACTCCCTCTAGGTAAAGTTGGAAACTTACCCAATCCTAGATAAATCCATCAGAAAAAAAAAATTGGAACAAAAAAAATGATTGTCAATGTGTAACTATCTACAAAAATTGTTAAAAAAATTTCCTAAATTTTCTAAAGCTAGTCACTATGACTAACGTATTCACTAACTTAGAAATTTAGAACTGAAATCATTTCTTTCGTGAAGCGTGTGTAACATATTATAAGTGAAATGTCTGTGTATCATCATGATTGTGTTTGTAATGGTGCCTTTGTACCGTTTGGATTTGTTGTTGACGAAAAATGCTACTTACCAATCACGGTAAAGGTTTAAAATGTGTCATTAGCATCCATAAGGCTAATCACTGAAAGTGACTGGAATGCAAGACTAGCGACAATAAAGGAAAATGAAACTTAAAATGTGTTTTAGTTTTCTTAAGATGAATCTTGATATCTCCTATTTTAGGAACTGGAAGCAGAGAGAACCAAGTTGGTGGAGGACGTGACTGCTAACAAGCGAAAGATGAAAGAACTAGAGGACAACCTCTTGTATCGACTGACCAGTGTGCAAGGCTCTCTAGTGGACGACGAATCACTCATCACGGTCCTGCAGGTAACCAAGACGACAGCTGAGGATGTCAGTCAGAAACTACAGGTGGCAGCAGACACAGAAATTAAAATCAACACAGCCAGGGAGGAATTCAGACCAGGTAAATCATCAATTATAATATTCTTTTCATGTTTCTGGTATCAAGAAATTTTAAGGCGAAAACTAGATAAAAATTCAACTCTTCAATTCAATTTGATATTCTGATTGATATGGTGTTTTACAAATCATAGAAACAATTGATGTTTTGTTTATTTCTTTGTTTGTCAGATATAGTATATTTTGTTTCCTGTTTCATCCACATTTATCAATAATATTATCAATAATGGTACATAGCTATCTGTTTTAATGCATATTTTCAGTAAATAGTGTTA
>KN890822.1:6232-17085 GCA_000934455.1 Apostichopus parvimensis
ATTTATTGTTCTAGAGGAGTTTCCAAATACCACATAATTTTTTATCAACATTCAAAGACAATTTGTTAGCAGAAAACCAATCATAAACGCATTTAATTCATTACAGATGGTTACTTTAAGAGTTACTACATTGCTGTCAGAGAAAACAAATATTAGTATCATCAGCTGAAAGGACAATCGAGCAATTTGTAGAGACGTTGCAAATATCATTTACGTAAATAATAAAAAGAAGTTGACCTAATATAGACCCTTGATGAACTCCGCACTTAACTGAACGATTATCAGAATTGATTCCAGAAAAAGAAACGTACTGTTGCCTGTTAAACAAATAACTTGAAATGGGAGAAAGAGCTAGTCCTCTTATACCGTAATGTGATAATTTCCTCAGAAGAATTCCATGATCGATGGTATCGAATGATTTGGAAAGGTCTAAGAAAAAAAATACAATTATCACCCGAATCAAGAGCACTATGAATTTTATCCACTGCATTGACCAAAGCAAGTTCTGTAGAGTGGCCAGTGCGAAAACCAAATTGGTTTTCATTGATAATATGAAACTTGTCAAAGAAAGCATTGAGACGGTTAAATATCAACCTTTCCAAGATTTTCGATTTACAAGATAGTATAGAAATGGGACGATAATTACTAAATAAATGAACGTCACCCTTTTTAAATATCGGTATTACATTGGCAATTTTAAAATATCAGGAAAAATACCTGAGGTAAAAGAGAGGTTGAAAATATAAGTCAGTGGTTTTACAATATAAGGTATAATCAATTTAATAATGTTCGGGCGAAAATTATCGAAACCAGCCGATTTCTTAGTAGCAAAAATTTAATTTGAGACTTTAAAAGCTTCACTTTCAGTCACAGGAAAGAGAAAAATAGTGGAAGGATTGGAATCCCCTAGGTAACTACTGATATGAGCATTAGAATCAATGGAACTGGCTAAGGAAGGACCAAGGCCAACAAAATAATTATTAAAAGCCTTTGCTATTTTATTCACATCAGTGAATTCATGACCACCCTTAGAATGTAAAACATCGGGAAATGGATGGGTTTTTCTAGTCTGTAAAGTGCCATTGATAATATTCCATGTTTCTTTCATGTTGTTTTTATTTTCATTAAAAAGATGAAAATACTAATTCTTTTTAGCAATACGGAGAACGTGGTTAAGCTTATTCCAGAAGCGTGCATAGTTGTATTTATTATCCGCTGTAGGCAATTTTATATGTTTTATAAAGCTTATTTTTTGTACGATTAGATTGTAAGTTTCCAGAAGTGATCCAAAGGGAAGGTTTCTTCCTCTTCTTCCTGCCCTTCATATAGAAATTTTTATTATAAATTTCCCTAAGTGTATTGTGAAAATTATTGAAAGAATTATTAACATTATCGTCGTTGAAAACTTGATGCCAGTCCAAACCAGATATTTCCGAAATAAAATTATCAATATTGATATTTGAAAAATCTTGAGCCTAAAAATACTTACGATCATGCTTAGTAGGTAAAAAAGAAATATTTAAATGGATCGGAAAATGATCAGTAATGTCAGTGATAAGAACTCCTGAATAGGAGATCATGACATTATTGTCACCCAAATTGCCGCTAGTCAAGATATTGTCAATAATCAGTAAACGAAGTAATATTTCCACTAGGGGAGCGTTTGATTATGCCAACAATTATATACCTTTTATGAAGGGAACTGTCATTTCGACAAAAAGGCTTTCAACATGATCATTAAATAATGATATATCATCACGTTGACTGAATGTGTAATTTTGATCAATGAATAAACAAACCCTCCACCTTTCTTGACAGAGCGATGATTCTCGACAAGTGAATAATTATCTAATTTAATGAGTGGAGACAAGTCATCTGTGAACCAAGTCTCCGTGAAGCCTATAATTGTAAAATCGTGTTTAATAGTTGAAAGAAAGTCATTAATCGCACTGAAATTCTTATTGAGACTACGACTATTTAAATGAAAAATATTGATATTACTATATTAAAATCATCAGTATTGTAGTACTTACACATATACGAACGTATGTCGTCAAAATAATCCATATACCAGTGATCATTTACTGAAGTGTCATTTGTTAATGAAGCACCTGTATGCGTACTACAATTCCCCAAACCAGAAGCGAGTTCATTGTCCGTGACGTCAATGAAGGGAAAATTAGCTTGAGAACATGTCCTACAAATCCAATTGTAATGAGTAATGCAGGTATTGTGACTTAAAGCGTGACATAACTGACAAATAGTAACACCATAGTATCTGCTGAAAATATCCCCATTACAAAGAAAAACAACTACTAAAGGACATAGAAAACATAAATACACAAACTAACTACTATACAAAAACAAACAGAGAACGTAACTTATTGTTATGTATCCTGCAGAAATGTTACTCGACATTATGAGGATACTCCAATTCATTGTAACAAGAAACAGGTGTACACTTACACGAAAGGAATCCGGCCACGGGAGGACTCTACAGAAACTGTTAAAGCGGTGTAGTCTCTGTTGCATGAATATGTGGTAATAGTGCTTTTTACGTGACCCGCCATGCGGGATACAAAACGTCACGGCCAAACGGCACTACCGAACCATCCCATTCTTACAAACGAAACTCAGGTCAAGCGAGCCAAAAAAGTACATACGCCCACCGACCTGCAGAGAAAAAACGCCCAACCACCCACTGAAACATTCAAAAACTACAAAAGGACGACCAGCACGTAGCGACACGAAACACCCCTCCCCAGCACACCACCGTCCGAAAAAAGGCAGCCCCAGATAAGCGGCGAATATCGCTTTCAACCTGAAGGCGAATATCAGACTTCACCGCCTCCGGGACTGCCTGCCAACTGGCTAATTTCCCCCTAAATACAACATCACATCTATTCCTCCAAACAAGTTTTTTTCACAACAGAACAAACACAAATAATACGCTGCAACACAGCAACACAGCAACAGAAAAAACTGGAGGATCTAACCCCCCCCCCCCCAAAAAAAAGGCCCTGTCCTACCGACCAGGAACGGTCTCCCGTTAAACGGTCGGTCTAGGTCTGAAACCACTCCCACAAGCTTAAAACAAAGGAACAATGCCAAAAAACATGGGCAGTACTCTCTAAGCTGTCACAGCCGGTCCTCGGGCACAGTCCATCACCCAATCGCCAGTGATACCTTTTCAGATTGATAACCAAGGCACCGTGTGCAATTCTCCATGCAAGATCACGGAGCCTGCAAACATTCAGCCTTGAATGCACCGAACGCCATACTTCGGCAGGATGACGTCCCTGTACGAAAATTGCATTCAAGGCCCTATCCCGCAAGGAACTGTGAACGAGGGCCGGCCCTGACAGGTCAACAGGGGGCAACTCGATAAGAGCGGATCAAATGACACGCACCACCCTGCTTGGTGTACTACTATGCGGTTCTCTGTTGCTAAACAGCGCCGGAACCCATCGACTCAAGTGCAACCTGCCCCAAAAACGTACAAAATATGAACAAGGCAACCCTGGGTCAGTTACCGCTACGAACAATTGCTTAAATAACAAAAAAGTTAATTTAATTCCCAGATGAACCACCCCTGGCCCCCCCCCCCTTCTCCAGTTTTTGGTACAATACCGCACTCTTGACAAGCTCTGTACCACCCGACCAAATGAATGAAATATCGCTCTCTCCAACCGCACCAGGACGCGACGCGGAATTGGGTACACCGCGCCCGGGTACCACAAAATGGGCGAAACAAAACGATTAATGACGGTGACTTTCCCCAAGATCGAAAGCCAGCGGGTGCCAAAGGTTTCGAGCCTGCTCTGAAATACCTCAGCCCTCTCGTTCCAAGTGACATCACAAGGTGCATCGTAGCCGAACCATATACCATTAATTTTGATATTCTGATCCGACCACGATGCACCGAATGGTAAGTCTCTGTATCTCCAGCTACCAAGGCGAAGGCCATTTGTCTTTTCCGGATTCAACTACGCCCCGGTAGCTCTCTCAAAAATAGATAAATCCTGCGAGAGGGCACGAAAAGAGCCCAGTCTCGAAACACCATATGTGACGTCATCTGCATATTGAACGCATTTCACTTTGGCACCCCCTGGCACAACGAATGGAACAAGTCTGGAGTCCCTTTCCAAAAGACAAGAGAAGGACTCGCTAAGCAAAACATAAAGTAATGGAGACAGAGGGCACCCCTGGCGCACCCCCTCTCTACATTAAAAACCTCCGAACAAACCCATTTACAATAACAGAACTGAAACTTTCCTGATACAAAACAGAAATCCATTTACGAAAATTTGGGTGCAACTTAAACGTCTCCAATACATTAATTAAAAAACCGCGATCCACCATGTCAAAGGCCTTCTGCTGGTCAAGAGAGACCAATGCACATGGCAGATCACCCTCAATAACAAAGTCGGTCAAGTCGCGCATCAACCACAAGTTCTGCTGGATGCAATGACCCTTGACTGCACACGTCTGGAGATCACCCACAAGATGCGGCATAGCCAGTGCAAGGCGGTTGCACAAAGCCTTAGCCAGCAACTTGTAGTCCACATTTAACAAGGTGATCAGACGCTTGTTATGGGGATCCAAGGAGTCCACAGACTTGGGCAGCAAAGTAATCATGCCCAGACGTTGACTTTGGTTTAACAGTCCGTTTTGGAAGGCGTCTTCGAAGACGGCTCTGATGTCGGGTCGTATTATTGCCCAGAAGGTTCGGTAGAACTCCCTCGGAAGCCCGTCCGAACCCGGGGACTTGCCATTCTTCATCTTCAAAAGCGGTTTCCAAAGCTCAACAGTGGTTATTCCTCTCCCCAAAATATCATTGACATCGTGGGGAACAGTTTTTGAGATTCCCCTCAATAAATCAACCTGTGCCGAAAAGTCGACATTGCCACGCGTAAACAAACTCGAATAATAATCTTTATATACGCGGACAATGCCGTGAGGGTCACTAACTACGGTCCTATCAGTAGCGCGCACACATGGGACGCGTCTGTACGTGGTAATAGGTGGTAATAGTTTATGCATCAATATCTCTTATGTTCCTAATCTTTTTAACTCCTGTACTTTTTCCTGCGTCTCTTTTGTAGATAACTTGTTAAGATTTTACCGTCTGAGGTCCAAGCACTCTATATCAAGTCGTGGGTTTAGGTGGCCTTGAGTAGTTGCTGGTTTTGGTGAGTGAGGTCTTCTTTGACGACAATGCCCGAACCTTTCAGCTTACGTCTATTCTTGATAAAGGACTTACAATCTTTATGGCTCTGGAACTTGACAATGATTGCCCGGATTCTATTTTCAATGTGTGTCCCTACTCTGTGTGCTCTGTCAATAGAGCTGGGGGTAATGTCTACACCAAGATGGTTTTTAGCTAAGTTTATGAGTAGTTCGTTCGGGTTTTCGTTGGCATTCTCTTTTATACCAACTACTCGTACACAATTCCTACGAGAATATTGATCAAGGTCATTCATTTTGTCCGTGTTTTTCTCAATTTCAGATTTCATATCAGCGAGATTATTTGTGTAGGTTTTGATATCTTTGAGAGCAGTTTCTAGTTGATTTTCTAGTTCAAAGATCTTGGCTTCCTGTCGTTCTTGTTCCTCAGAAAGTTTACTCAATTTAAGGTTAATAGCTTTTTCATGCAGTTCTGAAGTAGGTTTTTAAAATCTCCGTTTTCAGTCAATTGTTTCATAATTTCGCTGACCAGTTCATCAGTTCCTACAGGAGTGGATGTCATTTCCTGTAATTTTGTTCTATTTCGTCGAGCCATATTGATGGGCGATATTTCCGCAAGACACAGTACTAATGATCAGGTTACCGTATGACTGTATTGTACCAGAATAAATCTCCGACGATATGATATGGCTGCCTTTCATAGCATGTATATGAACTCATTATTGTCTGTGCAGACACTCATAGGTCTACAGTCTAATCCATATAATTTAGGTGTGGTGAATTCATGCATCAGCTTACTATGTGATTCCGCAATGGTGACTGCATATGCTATACCACACGAGTTGCCACATGCCAGGAGACTACTTCTATGTACATTGATATCATACGATGCAACAATTATATCTAGTAAGTGCAAACATGTGACTGTAAATATCGATTTCATATCGCCAACTAGCTGTGATAATTTTAAACTCAGTTAACAAACGGCAGTTACGCCAATGTTTGATGATCCTGATGATCCTGATGATCCTGATGATCAATTTTAATCTGAACCGTCACTTACTCATTGACGTAATTTTACACCTATTCCAATAAAACCATTTTATGAATGAAATTACTTTACAAACATCATAGTTTAACCATGTAAAGAGTCATTTCACCTAATTACTCAACACACCATAAAATATTTTGGAGCTGAAGTTGAAACATTTAGTGCTTCTATGTGGGTGTTCCTTATTATCCTGAAACGAAAAACCCACTCAGACATACCCGATTATTCACATTGAATGCAGGTGCATTAGTCTCACGCAAATCACGAATTATTGTTGGTTATTTTTGTTCGACCGTTTTGAAGAAGATTAACAAGTGTGATCTATTATTCGTTACAACAACCATTTACTATTTAAAATAAAGTAGGTTCACATCCTAATTTACTGACAGGAGATATAATACCTCAACCTGTCTTTAATAGAAAACAAGTTAAAACAACAAACAGAAAAAAAGACAGACGTTACATCTTAAGAGTAATAAAGAGAATGGTCGTGTCTGAGGAGACTAGTAACCATGAATAATGCTTCACATACAGAACAGAGCAGAAAGTGTCATTGAAGGCAGAAGTGTAAAGCTAGATATAATGAGATATCCTTAAATCAGTTTTGATGTCACTTTATAAATACAGGTGGAATCATTAATTGCATTATATGCTCAACAGAACTACGTCTTAGTTACTACTAGACCGTATGTGTAAAGCTTTCCCGAAGTATTTGTTGCAATTCAAGTTTTTCCGCCCCATTCTTTTCTAGTGATGTCACACATCAAACGTTCTCGTAAACTGTTCTTCCTGATAGGACCTGTCGGCCCTCCTGACTGTACTGTACCAGGATACCGCTATCGCGACGATCGACGTCTGCACCACATAACATATAGATGAACTCGTTCTTGTCTGTGCAGACACTGTGAGGAATCCAGTCGCATAGATGGAGATATGGTTTAGTAAATTCATACTTTAGCTTACTCTCTGATTCCATGGTGACTGTATATGTTCTATCACTACCGTTGCATCAGACAGCTTACCTCTACTTAAAGTGATAGCAAAAGCCACATCGATTACATATAGCTGAGTTAACATGTGACTGTACTTCAGATCATCAGTAAGTACATACACATCTCTTCTGTTAGTACCAACAATAATATGATTCTTCACAGGATCAGTAGTTACACAACTCACGTACTGATCATATGGCCACATATTAATGACGTTACGAATGTTCTTCTTGCTATATGCACCATCACGTACATCTTAAATTCCGATGTCAGGTTTACAAACTCATCTAACTTTGAACTCTGATAAAGAACAGCAATAACTTTGAACTCATTCCTTTTTCTCATACGTAACTAAGTAGACTTTATCTCGAAGAATTTGTATCTGACCCTCCGTCCCGTTACTTTCTGTTACACTACTACGCTTTGCTACAATGTGTTGAACTACTGTAGCCTTGACTACCATTCGGCTACATCAGTACTGCAAGTAAGTGACGACTTGAGGTCTATGCTATTAATGCTGTTTTGCGGAATGTAGCTTTGTAAATAAATTACAGTTTTAAGGTAAACGTCATGTCATGTTTTGAGGAGTAATGTGTGAAAGAATCACTATCCCTATTTAAGACCTAACAGGTCTGGGTTAATTTTGTATTAATATGACTAGACCAAGACCATTTTATTTATATTGATGCTTAATAAAAATTTGGCAATTTCCAAAGTAGACAATAAGCATATCTTCACAGAGTTACAGGTGTTTTCCTTCACTTTTCCATCGATTCCATATGATCAAACAGTTTAAGAGTAGTTGAAGATTCCACATCAATTTATAATATCCTCAATAGGTAGTTGTCACTCAATTTTAATTTTGAAATGAATAAAGTCCCTGGTCCTGCTTGCAAACAAATAACCCTTCATTTAACATTTAAATTAACCCAAACAAAAATTAAATCAATGATTTCACCTTGCAAAAAGTAGGTATGATCGTAAACTTTGTGTGTGTTTGATGTCAACTTTAAACCATCGACATTGATAGTGGAAGTTTCTCTTTATGTGTTAATATAACGATTACACGAATTGTGATGTTTCTTTAATTTTCTTTGCAATTATTGTTTTTTCCTCTCTGATATCTCTGATCAAAGCATGACGTGTTAACTGCGAAATCCTAACAATGGCAGTTCAGAAAGTTTGTTATAGGATAAGCACCCATACTCGCTTCTGTCACGCCCTATCCAAAGGAAACACGGCAGCTGACGCGTCGCAGAGGAGAGAAAGACGATTGTGTGTGAATGATATATACCTGTCATCTATACGTTTAAAGATCCTACAATCACTAGAATTAACAGAGAAGAAATATAGCAAACAAAATTGTTTTTGAATGATGATTACAACTTATCACAACTTATTATATATTTTTTTCTTTTAAGTATATGTTACTGATTTTTATTCTGAAGCAACACAATTTACTTTTTTTGACAAAGATTTTCGAGTGTCACCCAATATCAGCATACCTTTACTATTGAAATCATCCAGCGTGCAGTTTTTTGAACTTTTAATATTTGGATTTAGGGTAGACATTCATCGTAAACTGACGAGAGGTTTTAATATAGATTACGTAGTGACTGAGTATTTATGGCTAGAACCAACTATTTCTTTTAGGTTTGTCTCCTATGGCTTGTATAGCAAATAGTAAAGAATATTTGGAATTTTGTCAAACGAGACGTTTGGATGTTGCCTTTGCAAATGATAAATCGAAGTTATCGTTTCCAGGGTTGGGCATTTTTCAAGTTAGCTCATGTCAGGATCACAAAATATTTAATATGCAAATAAAGAAAAGTATTCACCGTGGTCTAATATCACCTATGTAGGCTAGTCTCATTGACTATTATGTTGTAATGTCCCGCTAGTATGTAGGTATATGTCTACAATTGTGTCATAATGGTTAAGAAATAAAGCCAGAGCAATCGTATTTCCTTTCACCTATTACTAATTATTCTGTCTAGTTACTTGCACGTCGATCACCGATGCATTAAAAAACTCTGATATTATCTTGATTGGGACATGAGCTAGAAATAAATCCTTGAATAAGTAGCCATGTTTAACTGTAATAGTCAGCGATCACGTGTATCTTTTGCACTGTACATTACGATAAGATGAATTAGTGTGGTCATGTGACGCGATATCACTTACTTATGTACATTTTTTTGTCAATCTTATGCCTTTTTAGAAACTACAGTTTCCTCTGCCTATTTACAAAATTCTATGTTACATATATAGTTTGATTAACCAATGTGAAAGAATATGGAAAATTGTTCCGAAAAATGTTATCGCCCAAATGCTGTCAAGGGTTATTCTCTCTTTATTCTCTCTTTATTTCCGCAAGATGATAATACAAAAAATACATAGAAGATAGTACAAAAAACAAAGTATACATACAGTCATCACAAGAACAATCTTACTTACAATGTAATTATCACTGCGGGGGAGACCTGGCAGAAGCAATGCTTATATAAATTCCAAGCCACCGTCTGTACTTAATTAATTGATTTACATATTACTAAACTTTAACTTATATAAATCCCACCCACCCCACCACATAAAAAAAAGAAGTAGAAGCAGGGAGAAAAATACAAATGAAAGGATCAGTACTTATCTAACAAATGATTTTTTAAAGCCAATTTAAAGGAAGTCAAAGAGGGTTGGGTACGTTAGTTGACATCTAGAGAATTCCAGAACGTGGGGCCACTTATGCGGATTGTCTTTTCATAAGAAGAAGAACGACATAATCTATGAAAATAATTGTCCCTATTTCGTGTATCATAATGGTGAACATTGCCTGCCTTGATGAAAAAAGAGCTAAAATTGGGTGGAAGTAAATTGTGATTAAATTTGTACATAAAGATGCCTAATTGGTAGTGGTATAAGTCGATAATGCTAAGTATCCGGTTGTCTTTGAAAAAAAGGTGCAGTGTGATCACGGTACAGAACATTGTGATACATCGTACGGCACGCTTCTGGAGGATGAATAGGCGATTAACAATAGATGGGTGCGAGTTAGCCCAGACAATTGCACAATAGTTTAAGTGTGGTAAAATAAGGGTGTTATATAATGAAAGGAGTACTTGCTTAGAAAAAAAGGTCTTTGAACTTATACAAGATGCTAATGTTTTAGGAGACTGTTTTAGATACTTTCTGAACTTGAAGCTTCCAGCTTAGATTATTGTCAATGAGTAAACCTAGAAATTTAGTGGAATGAGCACAATTTATTTTGTCATTACCTATAAATAAGTTAATATGGGGGTGGGCTTTTGCGGGGGGTGAAATATTATATAATTAGACTTACATATATTCAGTGATAACTTATTTACTTGAAACCATTCAGATATCTTATTAAGCTCGGTATTTATAACTCTTGCTGCAAAATGAGGATCTTTGTTTGTAAAATAAATTTGTATCATCAGCAAAAAGTATATAAGACGTGATTTGAGGCATTACCAATATCGTTAATATAAATAAGAAATAAAAGAGGACCCAAAATCGAACCCTGAGGAACACCACATGAAATATTTTGATACTCTGAATTACACGACCCTAGGGAAACATATTGCTGTCTATTTGTAAGATACGAT
>KN890822.1:32810-59303 GCA_000934455.1 Apostichopus parvimensis
TTGAGCTAATTAATAAAGATAAATGAGATACTTGTGGGTACCTACCCGCATTTACTGCTATGCTCTTGTGAAAGTTCGATATCGCTGTTATATACAGGGACATGGCCATTTTTGTAAAAGGTATTTCTGAAACAACATTTTACTAGATATTGTCTTAGTTATCTTTAACGGCAAGTAGAAAATGTTAGTTCAATGTGTTGAAATGCGATTTGTGGCTCGCTTACGTCACGACTAGCGGGAACTGCCGTTGTTCAAACAAAATGGCAAACGCCATCGGTAACAATTAAAACAATTTTTAAGTTTGAAAGAAATGTTTTCCAGCATTCGTGTTGCTTCTGTTGAAAAGAGCATTGGTATCTTCAAAAATGAACAACTGTGGGACTTTAGGGGCAATTTGTTTTCGTACATCTACATTGGCTGACACAGTACCTGACTATATTTTCATTTACCCTAAGAGAGTATCAGTTTGCACATCATACGCGTGAAGTCAAACATCTCTCCTGAAAGCACTTGACCTTTATTCAAGGCAATGTTATCTTTAGCATCGATTATCAAATTAAAGCAATGCATTGGTGGGTGGGAATTCTTACAAAGTGTGGTATATGACATGACTGGCAAATACAATGCACAAGAATAAGGGAGTTTATAGCCTTGTGAATTCCCTGGTGTGAAAACAGTGTGATATATCATTTACGCCTTTGTTAACTTCAGTTTAGCTAAGTCAAGTTCAGTTACAACTCATTGCACTAATGCTTGAAGCAATTTTCCAGTTCTTGCCAGTCTGGGTGTTTTGTGCCAAGGAAATTGATGTATTTAACCTGGAATATAAAATATAAGTGCATAACTGTGTGGGAATTCTTACAAAGTGTGGTATATGACATGCCTGGAAAATAGACTGCACAAGAACAATGGAGCTTAGAGAATTATGTGCTTGTAAGGTCACTAGTGTGAAACCAGTGCATGTGATATGGAAAGCTAAGTTGTCCACTCAAAGTTGATGTCATTGGATGTCACAGTTTAAAGGAATCATCCTTCCATCACATGATTAACATTTTCACTTTAATAATTTTTTTCTTTCTTTTTGTCATTGGTATTCTTATACTTAAATTCTCCTAGTATGTTCATCTGTTGCATTGTCAAGGGTATCTGTACTTAATCACATGCTGTACTTATATTTGTTATGCAAGCTTCTTTAATCAAATGATGTGTGATCGCGGATTTTAAAGATCAGCATGTTCACATTCATTACCTTTCCATGCTCTTCCATTTCTTTAACGGTTTACATGTTTTTGTTGTTATAGAATGTTTGATGCTTGATCAAAGTTTCTGATACATAACCTCAATTCTGAACTACTTTTGTGACAAATTTGACTGAACAGCTTCTTTGTTAATATAATTATCCACTAGAACAAAAAGTTGTGATACTATAGACAAGATACGTCATTGGATATGTTCATAATTTAGTTCTAAACGTTAGCCCAGCAGATAGATGATGTGATACAACCAAGAAGTTTAATTTCCTTTGATTTATACACGAGATATAACTCATGATCATGGCCCTGTGCACAACATATATGAACGTACAGCTTTACTTGTAGAAATATGTAGTTATATTTCGATATATGCTATCATAGTTATAATGGTATTCCTACATTAGGGAATTCCTCTTAATTCTGCATTTTCAGCTACTAATGTAATACTTTTCAGAACAGCATCTTCAGAATAATTTCTTACAATGCTCTATCAAATACCTGGATGAATATATTTTCATTTGGCTGATTTTTAATAAATGACAGGTCTCAGCAAATACCAGAACTGTTTTTCCTGATTTTTTTCCTCAGTGTGTAAAGTGTCAGATTTGCGGTTATTCAAGGGAACAAGCTGGGCAATAAATAACAAAATAATTATAAAAATTGTTAAATCTATGCTGTGTAAATGCTCGTTATCCGTACGTCAGATATACTACACAATATAATATAATTTCTAACCACAATTACATGTAAACGTTTACCAATCTGTGGTTAGGTAAGATTTATTTAGAGGTTTTGGAGTTCTTATGTTTCTTGTGTTTAAGTAATATTTTACTTAACCTACATCTTTTGTTTTTTTGTTCATGTACATATGAACGGAAGTCATTATGTAACAGTAATTTCCCCTTATAACTGACCACTTAACATTTTCTAGCATTTATGCGATACCCGAAAAATGTTGATCGAAAACCGGGTTATTTTCATTATTATTGATAATAATATAGAAAAAAAGAGATTGAAGAGAAAGTTTAAATCCACCTTAGAATTATTGCATTTTTTTCGACCTTTACCCAATCTGACTTTGCATTAATGAAGCGATATCGTGGGTATAGTCAAATACCAGTGGATAATATTTAACCAAGTGGTACGGTAGTTTGTAAAGTATCCTAATCCCAGAACAGTTACTCCAAAAATACCCACATAATACAGTTATTGGCCTATATTAGTTTTCCTGACGAGAGAAATGGGTGGTTCCTCTCAGTGTTATTAGAGTGTAACTTACCGATAGTTCTATTTGTTCATACAAACCGCTCTTCCGCTCACCTGAAGATGTTGTCGTCTAACTAATTGTAGTAAACGTCAGTATATCAAGTTTAATTTAAACGTTTTGATTTATTTTCCCTCTAATATTAGCAGAAACAGGTTCAATATGCATTCTACGTTGAAAGGAAATGGCGTGTACTGTTTCATACGTATAGCTCGTTGTCACGCGATGGATTTATCAATTTGATTTAGTTAGACTTTGATTCTGTAAAGTACATGAAGTTACACGCTGTGTACATAAACTATTTTCTATAGGTAGCAGTTTTTGTAAGTTGGACTTCATCACGATGAGCGTGTTATACTTTACCCCGATGATATATTTAACCATATCATACTTTCCATCTGTTCAAGATTGTTTGCATTAAAGTAACTACTAAAATTGCCATAAAAATTAAAAGAATTATAAATTATTTCAATCCAATCCTTCACATTTAAAGTTTGAAGTTATAATCTTTATATGTTCACTTCTTCCCCTAATCAAACGTTGTTATTCTTTTCTAGATTCAAATTAAAAAAACTAGATTAAAAGGCTTATATTTGAAGGATGAATAATAACGACCATTATTGCTTGCTTATGTAATGGGTGCAATACTAACAAATGAACGGTCTTGTCGACATCATACACATAATTGGGGCAGTGCAATGAATGCCTCACGAACTATCCATTCAACCAACATTATTCCACTACAGCGCTATCACTTAAAACTCTCATATCCAAGTAGGACGTTCTGTCGATACTTCCTCAAATGTGATAATAAAATACATAACAGTAGATATAGTTACCTACCTTGATCTGTCTAGATTTGCCGTAGAAAACTACACTATGAATACCATATGTTGACATTTTCCAATGTGATAAATAGTCATTTAAGGCATTTAAAAATGAGCAGAAGATACATAAGATAAACTTAACATTTCCACTAGTTGGTATCGATTCTCCAATTAATACATCTATCCATGTTGCATTTTCTTTGAAATCTCAAAAGAACACAACATCAATTGTTGCGATATTATCAGTTATTATCAATAAAAGACATCGTTTTTTTTTTTGTAACATTAGAATTACAGTAAGTACTGAGGATATGTGTAATCCCAACAAATCCAGTTTGATTCATTTTGTTTTGATTACACATATCCTGTAATCCTAATAGCACATGCTACCGATGTATTAGATTTATAAGCACGAGCCAGTTTTAACTGTGGCACAAAACTTAACAATTTACAGTAGTTACTGTAATATCTGTGTTAATCGATAGAACAGGCACAGTAACTAACAATTGTCTTCCTAAGTACTAGTTTACGAAAACAAGATTCTGGTTAACAGAATGCAGTGATCGACCACATTCACACGGATGGCAGAAAACAGGCCAGATTAAAAATATTTATTTACACGAATTGATCATTGACTGACTGGAACCATTAAGTAAAGTATAATTTATATTCATGTTGTTTTTACAGATTATGTGACTGCGAGAATGAAAAGAAAATTACCAAAGAACTAAAAATGAAACATTGTAATACACAATATATAACTAATATTACTCGATGAATACATTTCTGTTTTAAGGGTGAGTGCATCTTACTAGGTTGTGTTTAACTATACGTTGTAATATTTCCTACGTATTAGCCACTATTAGACCGTACGTGTACAGTTTCCCCGAAGAACCTGTTGCAATTACAAGTTTTTCCGCCCCATCTTCCTCTAATGATGTAACACATCGAATGTTCTCATCTACTATTCTTGTCGTGAGTATCTGTCGGCCATCCTGACTGTACTGCATTAGGAGACCTCTTTCAGGACGATCGACGTCTCCAACCCATAACATGTAGATGAACTCTTGCTTGTCTGTGCAGACACTGTAAGGACTCCATCGATCGAGATCTGGTTTGGTGAATTCATACATCAGCTTACTCTCTGATTCCTCCATGGTGACTGCATATGCTCTATCACACAAGTTGCCACAGACCAGGAGACTACCTCTATGTACAGAGATATCATGCGGTGCATCAATTACATCTGGTAGGGTAAACATGTAACTGTACTTCATTTTATCAGTAAATACAAAAACATCTCTGCTATCAGTACCAACAATAATGTAATTCTTCACAAGATCAGTAGTTACACAACTCACATACTGATCAGATGACCACCTAGTAATGACGTCACAAATGTTCTTCTTGCTATATGCACCATCACGTACATCGTAAATTCCGATGTCAGACTTACAAACTGTTATAACTTTGAACTTTGATAAAGGACAGCAATAACGCCATGCAAAGGACTTGCCCATATTACTGATCTTATCCTGTCGCCTTTTCTCTCCTTTCCTGTTGACGACAGTGATGTGCGAGTACCATTTAGATGCCATACCAGTTATGACAAAATTGCCATCTCCGCTGCTAGCAATATCATTGATCGACCAATCCTTAGCTTCGATTCCAAAAATATCGTAAACTGACTCTTCATGCTGAGCAATCGTGACGCTGTCTTTAATAGGCTTCATTCTATCACTGATAAAGCAATCAGGTAAGGAGTTTAACTTTGGAAATTCCTTTTTCATTTCTACCATCAGACGTTCACATGCTGCTCTAATATCAGGGATATATTGAGCGTCTGTCCAATCATCCTTAGAAGCAAGAATAGATGAGGTCGTTGCTGTAAGGTTCTCGCAACGTTGAATAATCTTGTCACAATAATCTGACATTTCTTTCAGTTCATCTTGTTTTTGCTTTACAGGCAAGTCTTTGGTTGTTATTGAATACTTTAAGCAAACGTTCAAGCTGTCAAGATTGCTCAGAAGTGCGCCCTCAGTTTTATCACATTTCTGATTGAACGCTTCGTATTCGTCGTCATACTGTCTTTTCATATTTTTCCTGATTTTATCATATTTCTCTCTTACTTGGCTTAATTCCTTTTCCAAGTTAATAGTAATCTGACCGTCTTTATCTCTTTTTCTGCTTTCTATATCCTCTAAGCCTTTTTTTCGTTCTTTAGTACATTCGTCAAGTTTCTCTTTAATCTTCTGCTTCTTTTCTTTGTGCTTATCCATCACCTTTTTTGTCTTTTTCTCGGCATTTTCGTTCAGCTTGAATTTTGCTTCTTAAGTCGGTTAGTTTGTTTTTGTGTTTGTTTAGTTCCGCAAGTTTTGGTGTCAAAAGTTCTCTTTCAGTAGTTGCTAGTACAGATACGTCTTGTAGGTCATGACCTTTGTGTTTACTATA
This sequence comes from Apostichopus parvimensis, assembly GCA_000934455.1. NCBI lineage: Eukaryota > Metazoa > Echinodermata > Holothuroidea > Aspidochirotida > Stichopodidae > Apostichopus > Apostichopus parvimensis. The sequence goes on from KN890822.1 coordinate 38,606, forward strand.
TATACAGACTATGCATACCGGTACATGTCGGCACGTACAGCAACATAACTTTGCTTCTTTTGTCTTGTGTATGTGGCACCTGGGATCTTCCGTAAGTGTCGTTAGTTTCTCCAGCGTAAGGTTCCTGGCCTCAATATTATCCAATTTCAGAATATGAGTTTGGTGTTCTGTAAACATTTTATTTTTCACGTGAACCATGTAACATGGATCACATAAGAAGTCTCTACACTTAAAGCAGTATGCAAACACTTTTGTATTTTCTGAACAACTCACACATTGTTTGACGGTTTCATTTTCAAACAATTTTTGCAAGTTTACAAACTCAATCATACTCTTCATTTGAAAGTCAGTCTTGAAATCATCTACCCCTTTTTCCAGTATGACATAATCCTGTTGACATAATGGACATTTAACTGTCCTATCTCGGCTGGCTTGAATAGCTGTATTTAAGCAATCCCTGCAATATCGATGAAGACATGGTAACATTTTTGGTTCTTTAAATTGCTTCAAACAAACAGAACACAGAAAGAAGTTCTCTGCCAGGTCTTTGAGAGGAATTGTCGAAGCCATAGGTCTGGTTCACGAGACTGCAATATAATTTTTCAAATAATATAGAATTTAACACACAATTGCTGTAATATTCCTCTTCTAACCAAATTACTAACGTTCATTTAAGTTTGCCAAGAACTTTAAGTAAAGAGAAACAGGAAAGATTTATTTGATCTTGCTCTAGCTGTATTATGCCAAAAGTCTTAGAAATTTGTGTTGGTAATTTCAGATCTTGGGTACAAATAACTACTTTTTGACCAAAACTGTCAGCACCCCAAGTTGCAGAACCCCCATCGTGTCCCTGTGCACGGGGATCTTCATTACACAGATCATGTGTATGGTGTTGTGGAAGATATTACCATGTCATTTGATAAAGAATTGTTATGAGATTTTATGGATGGATATTCGTTGACGACAAGAAAGAAGTATGTGCAGCCATTTGTAAATGAAGTTGCGAAGAGATTATTGTAAGTTTAAAAAGGGATTCAGGTGCAGATGAAAACATCACCCGTATTAACGAATGTCGAACTTTTTCAATTCTTATGATATTATTTTAACCATTTTTTTTGGCTAGTTAGAGGGCTACTTTCAAAGTTTGAGGATAGAGCGATCTGTCAAAATTCAGTGTTGTATTTTACGGTAGAATAACGGCAGCACTAAGACGTAATATCATAACGGTTCGTGAAAAACTGATGTAATTTTTTTTTAACTGGTACTTCTAAACCTTGAAATCAAGTGGTTTAGAATTCCGTTTAAGTAAACAGCAGACGTTTCCTATTGTTCTCAGTGTTATATAATTTAGCAAATTTGCTTTACTGCAGGTGCTAAATTTCTCCGCAACCCATTTCGTGTAAATACCGCAACCTTCAAGCGTGTGACACCAACTTATTAGGCGACCAAGGTGTAGGTGTAATGATTTTGTTAGAGCTAAGTCAACTCTATATGAAATGGGTGTATTTGAGATAATATTGAAAGCTGTCACCTTAATTTTGGCGCAAACAACAACATTTTTCAAGCAGTAAAGATATTCATTGATATCAAATGCAATATTTCTTGCAGTCTAGCTGAATAATAAGACTTATTATATGTGCATATTTTAGCACCGAAATCACATAAAGAGGACGTAGGCCACAATCTTTGGGTAACACCTCATTATGAATATACAAATGTAAGTGTCCGGATGTGCGGTAATTTATACTAAATGGTTCTAAAGTGTAATTTTTCTCACACACAGCTCAAATAATGGGTATCATATTTTTAATTAACATTATGTAATTTTAAGTGCATTCTCATTGTCATACTGCCACTAATGGTGGATGTTAATAGACGGTGTTATGGTAATTTTACTTCCATAACGTCCTGTTATTTTAAAGAATGGACAGTGACTGTTAACTAACAATGAATGCACATTTTGCACATTGTTATAATATATATATATATATATAAACGGCATGCCACAATAATATTACGTCAACATTTCCCCTTTTACTTTACATTTTTATTTCGCTAATTTAGCCATGAATAGTCCAGGAAACATCATTTCTTTCATAAATGTATTCCGCTTGTGAACAATGTTATCCATGTTTTACAATGTAAACTTTGATCCGAAGCTGTTGAGTATTATGAAGATTATCCGTCTGACTGATGGCTAGCAACAGTATCTTGTCTGGGCTATTTTAAAATTACGCTTGACTTATAGTTACACCTATCTGTAGGAGTCAGTGTCAGTAGCCTGGGTGATCCTGCTCCCCCCCCCTCCCCCTCCAACAGAAATATCGATTGAAACGAGGATGGAAAAGAAATTGGCAGAGTAAAAAATCTGTAGCAAATATCTATGTAATTCTTGGTTGGCGACTTGTTGTTATAGCAGCGTGTGATATACTACTCATAAAGTTTCTTCTTTAGCCATGGTTAGCAAAGATCAACATTTATATGAACATGTTGAATTTGATTCATTGAATGACACTTTTAATCAATGCACATCATGCGAACTTGATTGTCGTCATTAATATAACACCTCTAGTTGGTTCAATTAATAAAGATATCATGAGATATATGTTTGTACCTACCCACACGTACTGCTATGCTCCTGTGAATGATCGATATTGTCATTATATAAAGGGCCATATCCATTTGAAGAATGGGTACACGTGTTTATTCCCCTCCCCATGTTCATACCCGTTTGCGCACGTCGCTACATAACTTGGAGTTTATCATTCATTTCGAATTCATTATTATAAGCAGGTTATTTGTATCGTACCTCTAGTATAGCTTACACACCTTTTATATCTAGTTTCTACCCGAAAAAGTGCTTGCATTAAAGAAAAATGTATTTCCGTGTTAAGAAAACCTTAAAACTTAATGTTTGGAGTGGACTAGCGTTTTACCAATATTTCTTCAATGTTAATCAAAGTAATCACACTATTAGCTATTTATGCCGTTAAAAGAGAACGTTTCATGAACGATTAATAGGCTAAATGAATTATGTTCAACCTACATCATTTAAAAATGAAAGGCATATAATAAACTTGTTCACTTACTTTCATCTTTCCAATATTAATAGTCATTGGGTTGATGCAAATCTTGCTTTTATTTTGTTTATCACGTTTACATTGTACACAAACCCCACAGCAGACTGGATATACCCGTCGAATGAAGGCTCACTGCCCCATGTACGTACAGTATGACTGTAGTCTCGTTTCATCGTCTCCCGTGAACAATTTGGTGACTTTTAATTGTGTTTTATATCGTAAAACATTTGATTCTATTCAACCCTCAGTATGTATTTAACTAGATAGATGTGATGTTGAATCAGCCTAGAACAGTTCAAACGTTGTTACAATTATGTTTTTAAATGAAACTTTGAAAACTTCAATCCAAGAAAGGTACTTAAATTATATTCAAATTTGGACTTTTACTGAAGTTTCGACTTTCAGTATATTGGAGTGAAAGTTCACTTACCTGTTTCTATTGTAAAGACCTCACACAAAGGTTGATGTCAAAAATAATGTGCTTCAAAACACAATAACAACAACTGCAACGAAACACAGTTTACCATCATTTTAATTGTATGAATTACCGTTATCATGTTTACATGAGGGTATACTGTACTCTGTGTGTATGCAAGTATAATACAATCAACACACCCTGTAGTTAGTGACGTACTACAAAGAAATCACTGAGGTCAGGATCTAATGAAGCTGTCAACATAGAGGGGAATTCATGAAAAAGGGAACAATACCCAAGGTCAGTAGGGCGTGTCACGGATCAGCGATTTTTCATAGTCTATTTACCGATTGTATGGAAATTTTCACGTATCGCTGACGTGCTAAATGTTCACTTAGTTTGAAACGGTTATATTCTGTTAAGAAGTATTATTGGTTAATATTTAGAAGGGAACATTTTATGACCTAATTACAAAATGACTGTGTACCAAATTTCGCCAGTTTAACATTTGCACCATAGGAATGGGTTTGGCTTCGTTGCAAAATCTCAGACAAAATTTTCAAAATTATTATCTTGTAATGCGTAGATGCTTCACACTGTATAATTTACCAAAACATAACATTATAATTCTGCTTAGATTTGAAAACGCTCGTCTCCCAAAGCAGGCTGCGTGATAGAATGAATAACTAGTCCGCACAAATTTCGTTAGTCGGTGTGGGGGGGGGGGGTAGAGGAAGGAATACGGTTCAGTCGGGGATATTTTGCATTTCTGCCGGGGAAGCATTGGACTACTACGCATGTACCTTCCCTCCAACCTCCTTTTGAGACCTCAAGTATTTATTAGCAAAATGATGCATTTTGGGCTACTTATTTAACTTACAGTCTAAATATGCCTCAAAACACACAATTTGACATCTAAATTAAATAATAACGTGTTGTAAGTTGAAACAAAGCATTGTTTTGTTATTTGTTCAAACATCTGTTATTCTACAACAGAGCTGTAACGCCACGAAAGCAAGATGTCATTGTTGAGATACCCTTTGTTAATATATGAGTGGTTCCTGTTTCTATACAACACTACCCATAAAAAGGCTTTGCAAATACACAGATACCTTGCATCAATATAAAAAAGGAGAATGTTTCTGTACAAAAGGCTTTGTTATAAACAGATACCTTGCATCGATAAACAAAAGGAGAATGTTTCTGTACAAAAGGCTTTGTTATAAACAGATACCTTGCATCGATAAACAAAAGGAGAATGTTTATGTACAAAAGGCTTTGTAAATATACACTCACTGTCCATCAAATAATAGAAGGTAATTGTAGATAAAAACTTGTGACTTTACAGAACCTTTTGTACAATTATTAAATGGTACTGCCATAGGCTAACTAGTCGCTAGTATGTGTTATTCCTGAAGGCGTAAACCCTCCTAGAATTACTACGACTCATTTAGGAACTAGCATATATTTAACGCAGCGTAATTCTACCTCTGTGGTACAACAACGCACACAATTGATAATCGCTTTACACAGTTTGCAGCATAGTTAAGTGTACGGTAGCAAAAGTCAACATGAAAGTAGAACGATGGAACTATTATGTTACCGTAGAACCATTTCAGTACGGTTTTGCCGAACTGAAATAACATTTGACGCGATTTGTAAATGCAAAAAAATAATGTACAAATACTTAAAAATGCTGGATGCAGTCTGAGATTCCACTAAATGATTGCGCTGAACACAATCTCAATTACATTAATATTAGCTGAAACATGTTTTTTCCGCGGATGTATCACATGATGTATGACATGAATGTATGTAAATGTATAAGGTGTTCAGTAACTTGGCATTAACGTGACATCAAATGTGCTTTACGCATGACATCGGCCTATGTTTGATAGAAAAAAATTACACATTACACGGTCTAGGAGCATTGGGATTTTATGTTAAAATATCCCTTTTCGTGATATCAGTTTATCACCATAACCCTTGGTTTTCCCTTCACAAACTTTTGTCTTATAACCTCCGAAACATATTTGCTTGCTAACGGAAGCCTTATTTATAGCTTCAGAGTTCAGGTAGCGTGGGAATATTATTTGCCATCGCGTGACAAGGCGGATGGTATTTATACCTATGCCATTTAGAATAAAGCTACGAACGAGAGCTGAAGCCTCCCACATCTTCGGGAATTTTGTTGGAAAATAGGGTCAAACCGACAGACGTACTCTTATACAAATAGGAGACAACGTTACAAACCCGTGAGAGAGCACTGACTGACAGGTTAGTTAGAGAATCTGAAAAAGGAAATAATTTTTACAAAATCTATCTTTGAAGTTTCAAATGTATTACTGTTAGACGTAAAGGAATCCCTGCACCGACGTAAGGTCGTCTGTAAAGGAAATACATTAAAGTCGAAAACACATTAAAGCTTTAATGTGGCAATATGTAGTGTTAAAGATTGGCTGAGTTGTAAGGCTACGACGATACTAATTCAAACGCAGTCACTTCGGCATGGTCGTTCATCGTGCTCATCAGAACTGATTATTTGAGGGCTATATAATATTCTTATAAAGTTGAAGTACAGAGAATATGTTCCAGACGTAAAATGAATTAATATCAAAATGATACGTTTAACGAATATAGAAGAGTGCAATAAATGGAGTGAATAAAGGAAAATAACCACACAGTTTAAACTGTAACAGTTAACATGTTTTTGGAAGTGGAAGTTAAAGTTAAACCTATGGCGGACATCAGCTGGACAGGTCTTTCTTGCACGTGGTCTATTATAAGCCCATGATACTTTCTGCCCTCAATTTTCAAGATGACAGGGCTGATCGCAATATGTTAATTTCTATGCCTCCACATTTCTAAAGATGCTCTCCACGACAATACTGGAATTACACAAAAGGGAGCCAATTAGTCAAATGATATGTTTTTCTAATTTCGTGTACCTCATAATTTGTCTATAATCTGTTTACAAAATTCGAAAATAATGTAGAAATTTTATTATGACCGTCGCCTCGAAGTGTACAAACTTAATGGATATTGAAAAAGTAGACTTTTTAAAAAATTCTTTATCAAAGGTAATTTTGTGTGGAAAGAATTAGTGGAATTTCTGAAATAAAATTGGTCACAATTCTCGACAAAAATTGAATGTTTGAGATTAAGCAGTCAAACGTTTGACATGAAATGTTGCACTTTCCAATATACGATTTGGGAGACTGTAGTAAGAATGGTCCCCGAACCCAATTGTTTCATGCCTCTTTGTAGATAGTGGCGCAGAGGATCAAAGAATTGCAAGAAAGTAAACAAAGTACTGTACTCTCTCAAAGCTGTTTATCAATAGCTTTCACCAAACATTGATTGAGGAACATTCAAGACGTAAATGTTTGTTTTTCTATTATGATCCAAACACTTAAATGAATAGTAAGTTGGTAACAGTTAGTTTAACGTAACATTTCTCTGTCTATTTCTAGATACATATATCACAGAAGGAAGGCTCTTCTTTTACACCAATGGCTTTGAAAGCTCCCTTTGAACATTTTAAAGAGAGCTTCTTTACATGTTCTATTTGTTTGGACCAATTTAAAGAACCCAAACAGTTACCGTGTCTTCATCGATACTGTAAGGAATGCTTGCAAACACTTATTCAGACCAGCAATGATAAAAACGTAAAATGTCCGTTATGTAATCAGGAGTGCGCAATATCAGCAAAAGGTATTGACGATTTTCAAACCGATTTTCACATGAAGAGTATGCTTGAGTTCTTACGATTGCAGAAATCATGGGAAAGTCAAGACTTGAAGAAGTGTATGAGCTGTTTAAAGAATACAAAAGTTTCGGCATACTGCTTTAAGTGTAAAGGATTTTTATGTGAAGCATGTCACGACATTCACGTCAGCACCACGACGTTTAATGGACATCAACCACATACTCTTAGCTTGAATGATATTAAAGCTAAGAACTTAAGTTTGGAAAGGATGGCCGCACTTACGGAAGCTCCTAAGTGTCATATTCATGACAATGCTGACGCAAACTTATGTTGTAGTTCTTGTGGAAATCTACCAATTTGCTTTACTTGTAGACACGGTTATCACAAAGAACATGATTATCGTTTGGTAGGAAAACTTGCTGGAAGTGAAAGCGAGTTGCTCGAACAAAACATCGCTGAACTAAAGCGCAACAGAAAATTATACGAGTTACCAAGGAAAATTGAAATAACAACTCAAAAACTGAGTGAAAATTTTGCAACGAAAACAGAAGAATTCACAAATCAACACAGACAACAGGTTAGTAAGAATAAATATGACCTGGCAGAATGTACCATTAAACGAGAACAAGGTTTAATTGACATAGAAAACAAACAAAAGCAAGAAGAGAACCAAATAAGTTTTAATTTGGAGAAAGAAATTAGCCAAGTGAGAGAGAAATATGATCGTGTCAAGAAAACAGCTAAAAGAGCGTATGACGACGAAACCGAAAAGTTTAATGAAGAATGCAACAAAATTGAGGGAGCACTCTGTATGGAACTTTCAAATATAGATGCTAGCTTAAAAGATATGAAAAAAAGCAATGGAATTACATGTAAAGGAAAATGAAAATAAATTAAAAGGAATATCAGATGATTGTGACCAGGTTCTTAAACGGTACGAGAACGTCATAGAAACGACTTCATCTATTCTTGCAACTAAAGACGAGTGGACATACGTTCAGTGTATCCCTGATATTAGGGCAGCCTGTGCAACTCTTAAAGAAGACATGGAAAAGGAATTTCTACAGCTAGAATCCTTATCAGAGGTTGCTACCGAGGATATAAGGAGCGTTGGTGTTAATGACGTCACAATTAAACCCTCCTGAAGGTTGGTGTATTAATGGCATTGCGAACAGCAATGAAGATTATATCGTCGTCACTGGCCGGGCGTCTAGTAGTTACTCACACATCACTGTCATCAATAGAAGAGGGGAAATACAACAACAGGATCAGATAAAGTCTGAGAAGACGTCTTTCCCAAATCGTTTCTGTTGTTTTTCATCAAAGTTTAAAGCTTGCTGGCGTCGTGAAGTCGGTTTATACGATGTACGTGATGGTTCATACAACAAGAAATACATCAATGACATCTCCGATCGCTGGTTTACACATCTTCATTTCAATTGTTTGACCAAGAATCCTGTCAGCAATGACATCATTGTTGGTACAGACAGTAGAGTGGTGTATATCTTCGATGATCGATTGAATTACAGTTACACCATATCACTCCCATATGTAATTTGTGGTTGGCATGATATCATTGTACATAAAGGTAGTCTCCTGGTCTGTGACTACGATGGTAAGAGAGCATATTCAGTCACCATGGAGGGATCAGAGAGTGAAGTGATGTGTGAATTTACCAAACCGGACATTGGCGGTACCCGTATACCTCTCAATGTGTGTACAGATACGAAAGACTTCGTTTACATATTATGGAGAGCAAGAAAGGCTGGTCACGAGATTCGTGTCGTCGCACGGTACAGTCAAGATGGCCGACAACTACTGACAACATACCCTGTAGACGACAACTGCTGTTTTATGGCCAATTCATCAATGAATGGGGTGGAACAGCTTATATTAGCGACATGTGTTTCTGGAAAGTTATACACTTACGATCTTGAAGATGATAGATAAATTTTAGTACTAGTTATAATATGAACTTTCAAGTTCCCTGAGGTTTGTTGTTTTCCCGTCTTCATTAAAGGTGGTTCTATCAAATAGATATCATAAGTATATCCCCGGCTAACTGTCAATCTCAAATTTAAGCTTTAACGATATTTCAACACTGCCGTTGTTTCTTTTAACTTGAACATTCTTAAGCGCAAGCGTATTGAAGTAACAATTTGTGTTATAGTATATACTAGTCACGTTTATAGTATTTGTTTTTCACTATTACACTGAGTCATTGGAATGTAATCTTCTTAAGATTTTAGTAATCGTCGTCTGCTTTCTGGTCAATTAAGTCTTCAAAGAAATGTCGGTTGCTACATTTGATTGCGGGACAAAACATGCTGGATATTTTCTCCGTCTTTATGACAAAACCATATACTCATTTCGCGCACTCATTTTTATGACGAAGATATGAACTCGTAAAAATGTGTTGATATTTTGTAAATGCATCCGACAAAAAATTTTTTAATAAGTTAATTATATCATCACGGGTAATGCAAATGTTTTATTGTTATTTTAAAGTGCTTAAACTTATTTTGTCCAAAAAAGAAGAAAATATATACACAAAGTTTTGATTTTGAAATTCTAAACGCAAGAAAAATTGACAAGTGTGACCCACTTTAGCATGCATTTACTATTAAATCAGCCAGTGTGCAGTTTTTTTAACTTGAATTTAGGATTTAGAGCAGAGATAAGAAATAATGGGTTCTGCTTATTTCACATTTGTTAATCTGTTTACAAACTTTTAGCAGTCGCGACCAGCTGCACTTTATTGAACATTTAATACAAAGTTCCTTTTCATGTTATGTTACAAATATATGTTTCGTTCATTCTTATAAAAGCTCATCAATACATTTGCAACTAGCGGCATATTTGCTTTTAACATGATTCAATTTTCAACTTATAACGCAAACTAATATATTATTTAGCTATTCGTTTTCACGCCGACTCTATATCAGTTTTCATTTCAACAAATAGTACAGAAACAACCCATACTATAGTCAGAAGTATCGGCGATCTGTGTTATCAACGATGTAAGGAATCACGTGTTTTCAGATTATACTGGCTTTGAGCTACGGTTTAGCACAGGGTTAACTTCACTTAACTATGTTTCTGTTTCGGTAATCTGTAGATAGTGACATCCCATGTTACAATTCAGCAGTGTTGTTACCAAGTCATATTTTGTGGAGCCATACCTAACCACATGCCATTTCCCACCTCAAATCATGTCAACTTTCAACTCAAGTCAAATCGAGTCACAAGTCATTTAATGTTACCGCAAGGGAAGGCAAGTCAAGTCTCAAGTCGAGTCAAGTCGATTTTAAATCGTATCACATCACAGGTTAATTCGATGTATATAGCACATTCAATCAAGGCATATTAGTTAAGAAAAGCTATGCTTATTTTTGGTTCTCTCTACCATTCAGTTACTGTATTGCTTTATATCGATTTCTTTATGTTGTTACTTTCATATTATTTGTAATTGTACTGTACGTATATGTTGCTTTCGAATTGGTAGAAATAAATAAAATCAAATAAAAAATATGGTGGTCCGGTGGATGGCGTGCATCACTGAGCTCTAGCTGCAATGATATGAGGCGAGAAAAGTTTACAACAGTTATATTAAGGATAGGGCAGAATCTGAGCTTTATTGTAACAAGACATATAAGACAATTATATACATACATAACAGTCACAATACTAAATATGATAATAAATTACTGTTGCCTGACGGCAGCAATTAGCTCTTGAGTCATAAATATTCCTCTGCCATGAAGGAGGGGATGGATGGTATCGGGGAGTAGTTTCACCTGTTCTAAAACTTTAAACTGCCATGTATATGAATCAATGCATAATACAACATAACTGAAAAGCTCACTGCACATTCTAGCAAAAAGCTTAAACACTCTGCATTCGTTATACCTATTAAAGAAGGAATAAGAAATTAAGACATTTAGTGTTAAATGGGGTAACGTAGGTTATAGGAATCAAGTGTAAGAACACTCAAACCATATCCTCGCGAAAAAATATGGAATATCAAAAAATCAAAACATCAATGATGCAAAGTCTTGAGCATAATCTTTTTCTCATCGCCGTATTGTCTGTGGGGTCATATCACATCAAATGCAATATCCATCAAATGCACATGTTAATAAGTTTATGCCGTGGTAGATAATAGTTAATTAAAATATAGTATAATATAGATATAGCTATAGGAATAGGCGTCATCGTCACTCCAAATTCGACACAAACTGACCGACACAACTGCAACGCTTCCCTTAATCTAACGACGTGTAACAACAACTCCCCAACCCCAATGTCCGTCCTCTTTAATCTTAAAAAAATAAATCGAAAATGGGATGAAATGCAATAAACACTAAAGTTACAAACAGAACGAAGTTCTTTTTGCTTTCTGTCAAAGCATCAACATATATCTGCTCAAAGTCATCATGATTCACAAATATGTAATAAAAGTTAACTCAGTGAATGCCAGAAATTGTGTGTATACATCAAGATATACAGAACAATGTACTAATTTAAATACTACTAATGATTAGCTGATTGGTTTAACTTAGTGTTGCGTGTGTATCGAGTTCTGTGAATGGTTTATGTGTGTATACAGAACTACGGAGGTGCAGTTAGCAGTGTATAAGCGGTTATACAACAGTTCTTTTTTACAATAATTAGTTTAAATAAGGTTTTGTATCTGTATCAGATACTGCGGATATTGTGTATAGTTGTAGGTACGATCGGCGGTGTCCATGCCTATATACATCGATGTATATTCAATCATTAGTTTTCATTATTGTTTATGTGGATATCAAATACTTTGGCTATGATGTACCGGTTTAGTACAACAAGCACAATCAGCTGTGTATAGTAACAATCGTCTTAATGCAGAAGATATTACCGGTGGATGCCATCAAGATATGCCAGATGATTAATATATTGTAATAGAATTGATAAATTGACTGACCTGGAATTAATTATGAGTTGAATTTGTCATTATTTCAATTAATTTATCATTGCTTTAGTGTATCCCTGTATTTAATAAAAATAATATCTGTATCTCGTTTAGTACATTTTAATCACTGCATTAGCTTACATTCTAGCGGACCTCTCCTCCACAACTTGGACGTGTAGAAGAGTGAAATGCTCTCACTATGTGAAATATCTCAACCAGGGAACTACTACTTTAACCTCACTACTAACAACCAGCTGCTGAAATATTGAAATGAATATAATTCATATTCATGTTGTTTTTGGATATTATCTGTTGGAAAGGAAATAGGAAGCAGAAATAATGAAAAAAATAAAATATATCAAACGTTTGTTATAGAAAGTGTAAGAGTCGTATTTCTCGATGAAAAAAAAATCTGAATTTAGTTTAAATGCAGCTTTGAAGGTTCTGTCTAATTATACGTTGAAATATATCCCTTAATCTACGTCACTTTTAGACAGTACGTGTACAGCTTTCCTGTTGTTTTTGTTGCTAATAAAAGTGTTTCCGTTCCATCCCTTTCTAGCGTTGTCACACAGCTAGCGTCATTATCTACTGTTCTTGTCAATAACTGTCGACCATCCTGACTGTATTGTACCAGGATACATCTCCGCTGATGTAAGATGTATGTACACCATAACATGTATATGAACTCATTCTTGTCTCTGCAGACACTGAAAGAACTCCAGTCGTATCCATCGAGGTCTGGTTTGGTGAATTCATACATTAGCTTACTCTCTGATTCCTCCATGGTGACAGCATATGCTTCATCACTATAGTTGGAACAGACAAGGAGATTACCTCTATGTACAATGATATCAAAAGCCCCATCGATTACATTTGGTAAGGTAATCATGTGACTGTAAATCAACTGATCAGTCAATACATACACATATCTGCTGTTAGTACCAACAATAATATGACTCTCAGAATTAGTCGTTACACACTTCACGTACCGATCAAATGGCCACTTGGTAATTACATCACAAATTTTCTTCTTGCTAAATGCACCATCACGTACATCGTAAATGCCGATGTTGTCAGACTTACAAACTGTTATAACTTTGAACTTTGATAAAGAACAGCAATAACGCAATGAATTGGACATGCCCAAATCATTCTTGAGCTTTTCCTGCCGCTGTATTTCTACTTTCCTGTTGACCACAGTGATGTGCGAGTACCCTGTAGATGCCATACCAGTTATGACGATATTGCCATCTCCGCTGCTTGTAATACCATTGATCGACCAATTCGTAGCTTTGATTCCTGCAATATCAACAACTGAGTCTTCTTGCTGAGCAATCGTGGCGTTGTCTTTGATAACCTTCGTTATATCACTCATAATGAAATCAGATAAATATTCTAACTCTGGATATTCTTTTTTCATTTCTTCTATCAGAGGTTCACATGCTGCTCTAATATCAGGAATACACTGAGCGTCTGTCCAATCGTCCTTAGAAGCAAGAATAGATGAGGTCGTTGCTGTAAAGTTCTCGTATCGTTTGATAATCGTGTCACAATATTCTGATATTTCTTTCAGCTCATCTTTGTTTATTTTTACACGCAAATCTTTGGTTGTTATTACATCCTTTAAGCAGACATTTAAGCTATCAAGTTCTCTAATGAGTGCGCCCTCAGTTTTATCACATTTCATACTTAACTCCTCGTATTCGTCGTCATATTGTCTTTTCATATTTTTCTTAATCTTATCATATTTCTCTCTAACTTGGCTTAATTCAACTTTTAAGTTAATAGCAATCTGGCCTTCTTTATTTCTTCTTCTGCTTTCTATTTCCTCTAAGCCTCTTTTTCGTACTCCAGTACATTCCTCAAGTTTATCATTAATCTTCTGCGTCTGTTTCTTGTGCTGATTTATCAATTTTTGTGTCTTTTTCTCGGCATTTTTGTTCAGCTTCTGCATAGTAGTTTCAATTTTTTTGGGTAAGTCGTATAGTTTGTCTTTGTGTTTGTTAAGTTCAGCAATTTTTAGTTCCAAAAATCCTCTTTCACTATTTGCTAGTTCAGATACGTCTTGTAGGTCATGACCTTTGTGTTTACTATATATACAGATTATACATACTGGTACGTGTCGGCACGTACAGCAACATAACTTTGCCTCTTTTTTCATGTGTATGTGGCACCTGGGATCTTCCGTAAGTGTCGTTACTTTCTCCAGTGTTAGGTTCCTGGACTCAACATTATCCAATTTCAGAATGTGAGTTTGGTGTTCTGTGAATATTTGACTGTTCACGTGAACCATGTAACATGGGTCACATAAGAAGTCTCTACACTTAAAGCAGTATGCAAACACTTTTGTATTTCCTGAACAACTCACACATTGTTTTACATTTTCATTTTCAAATAATTTTTGCAAGTTTACAAACTCAAGCATACTCTTCATATGAAAGTCAGACTTGAAATCATCTACCCCATTTTCTGGTATGACATAATCCTGTTGACATAATGGACATTTAACCGTCCCATCTTCGCTGGCTTGAATAACTTTTTTTAAGCAATCCCTGCAATATCGATGAAGACATGGTAACAGCTTAGGTTCTTTAAACTGATTCAAACAAACAGAACACAGAAAGAAGTTCTCTGCCAGGTCTTTGAGAGGAGTTGTCGAAGCCATAGGTCTGGTTCACAGGACTCTGTATCAAATAATATAGAAAGGTACACATCATTGTACAAATCATTTTTTTTTAAAGAAATTAACTCAAAATTGCTTCCTATTGTAATTCAATTACTAATATGCGTTTTCATTTGCCAAGAACTTTACGTAAAGAAAAATATTAAACTATTTTTTTTTAAATTTGCTCTAGTTGTATTATGCCAAAAGTCATGGAAATTTGTGTTGGGAACTCAGTTATTTTTCTGGGTGTAAATAACTTTAGTTTGGCCAAAACTGTCAGCACCTCAAGTTGCCGAGCCAATCACCCTGTCCCTGTGCACGGGGATCTTCATTACACATATCATGTGTACGGCATTGTGGATACCATTACCATGTCGTTTGATAAAGATTTGTTATGAGGTTTTGTTGACGACAATAAACAAGTAAGTATGTGTGGCCATTTCGATAGAATGATCTGCATTATGATAGCACAAGCGTAACATCATTTGTAAATTAAGTTTCAAGGAGACTATTGTAAGTTTAAAAAGGGATTCGTGGTCCGATGGACATAGGTTACCATCACCCGTCCGCACGATGTTGAAATTGTTCACTTTTCTTATTATTTGTATTGTGCTTGACGGTAGAATACCGGCAGTCAGGTCGTCTGCGCCAAGACGTAAATTAATAACAATAAACGGGTGCAACGTTTCTTGTCTGGTACTTTTAAGCCTTGAATTCACGTCGTTTAGAATTCCGTTTAAGAATATTTAACGTTTTCTATTGCAACCATGTTTTTTTTTTAGCAAATTAATTTGATTTATTGCAGTTGCGGTAATACTCGGCAGCACATTTTGTAGAACCGCAACTGTCCAGCGTGTAACAACAAATAATTAGGCGAATACGTGGTGTAGGAGTATTATGTAAGAACTAAGTCAAGTATATATAAAGAATATGTGTATTTGAGAGAATATTGAAAGCTGTCACCTTAATTTTTCACAAACAACAAACAGTCTTCAAGTATAGATATCTTTTTATATCAAATACAATATATATAACAGTCTAGATGAATAATAAGACATATTACATGTGCATAACTAAGCACCGACATCACTTAAAGAGGACGTACCCAACAAACCAATTTGGGTAACACTTTATGAATATACAAATTTAAGTGTCCCGATGTAAAGTATTTGATACAAGATGGAACAAAAGTTTAATTGTTATTACTCACAGGTTAAATAATGGGTATCAAGACATTATAGACAGTTTATTCTTAATTAACATTATGCAAATTTAAGTACATTCTCACTGTTATTTTGCCACTAATGGTGAATGTTTTTATGACGATGTTATGGTAAGTTTACTTCAATAAGTTCTATCCAATCTTCAACATTTAATACTCAACGGTATATAATGATACTTTCACTTACTCACATTTTTCCAAAAGAGTTGATACAAATCTTGCTTTGATTTTGTTGATCAAGTATATATTGTACAAAAACCCCACATCAGATTGGCAATACCCGTCAAATGAAGGCTCACTGCCCCAAGAACTTAAAGTATGACTGTAGTTGCGTTTTATCGTCTCCTGTGAAACATGTTAGTTGTGTTTGACCTCGTAAAACATTTGATTCTATTCAACCCTCAATATTTCTTCAACCAGATAGATGTGATGTTGAATTAGCCTAGAACACTAGAAAACCCCAGTCTCGTCAATTCCATAACGCTCTACAATGGAACCCAATGTACATACTCCCAATGAGGATCTACTTGCTAGCAAGTGCATATATCGAACGATTTCTGTTTCATAGCAAATGGCCAGTAGAAGACATTTAAATATATATTGGAGTGAATGCTCACTTACCTAATTCTATCGTAAAGACCTCACACAAAGGTTGATGTGAAAACTAATGTGCTTCAAAACAAAATAACTGCAACAAAACACAGTAAACAATCTTTTCTGTTGTATGAATTACCGGTATCACGTTTCACATGACGTTATACTGTACTCTGTGTATGCAAGTATAGTACAATTCCATACGGCCTGCAGTGACGTGTTACAAAGTAATCACTGAGGTCAGGGGTCTAAGGAAGTTGCAACATAGAGGGGATTTCCTGCAAAAACAAAAGGACGTGCCACGGATCAATGCTTTTTCATAGTATATTGACCGATTGTATGGTAAGTTTCACGTATCGTCGACGTGTTAAATGTTCACTTCAGTTTAAATAGGTTATATTATGTAAAGAAGTATTATTGGTTAACATTTTAGAAGGGATATGTTATGATTGAAATCCAAATGACTTTGTACCAAATTTCGCCAGTTTGTCATTTGCACCAAAGGAATGGGTTTGCCTTTTTTGCATAAGTTCAGACAAAAATTGTCAAATAAGTACCTTTTCCCGTAATGCTTAAATGTTTCACACTGTTGAATTTACCAAAATTGAACATTACAATTCTGGTTAGTTTCTGAAAATTTTAGGACTCCCAAAGCAGGCTTGGTGAGAGAACGAATAACTAGTCCGCACAAATTTCGTTAGTCGGGGAGGGGGGGGGGGTACGGTTCAGTTGGGGGATTTGTGCATTTCGGCTTGGGAAGAGTAGGACTACTTGTACTACGTATTTCCCTCCTTCTTAACTCCAACCTCCCATTGAAACCTTGAAGTATTTATTAGCAAAACGATGCGTTCAGGGCTTCTTCTATTGACATTACTTATAGTCTAAATATGCCTCAGAATGCACTGTTTGACGTCTAAATTTCAATTTTCTTTCAGGTTGGAAGGGGCGTGGAGTGGAGGGGGGATTGATGTCGCTATCTTAATCATTCTGGGAATTTTCGAGTTGATTTTTATTTATTTAGCACAATCTTGCCTCAGAATGCACCATTTGACGTTAAGAACTGAATCAATTTCTTCCACAAAAGTTTGGCCCTATACCCGAAACAGCCGAGAGAATTTGTATTCCCCCCTCCTAACTTCCCACCTTTGAAATCCTGTCCACGCCACTGTACTTAGCGAACCTCAACTTGTTTTCTTGAGGCCATCAAATGATAAGCTTAGCTTTTAAGTTTACCATGTTAGATTAATGTTGCTTACGTTTTGAAATATCTTCCTTGGGATGATGCAGATGTGTTATATGTCACCTCTATTAGCGCATGCGCCGGTAACGCCTTGCCCTTTTTCACTAAGTCCATCTTCAAAAACAATCAGGGACGTGCATATTTCAGCCCAGATTTTGGACAATATACGCCCACAGCATTTTAATCTATACCATATGGAACGGTTACCCACAGCTTTTTTTAAATTTGGTTCGTACTGAGGAGATGTCCCAAATAAACTTTTAAGACATTTCAAAACTGACCGTACCTGTTGTATCAATCAACCAGAACAAACTGAATATTTTTATTCTAATACACACCTGACGATGATCACACAGTTACAGTCTCGGTGCGATGGGATCAGTCGTTTGATTGTTTGGTTTTCCGTTCCCAGACTCTTTCTTGGGTGACTTTTCTTCTAACGTGTTTTGATGCTGGATGTAAGCAGGAAGTTCGGTTTTTGGTTAATTCTTTTTATAACGAGGTTATCTTAAAGATCACCAGTATTACCCCCCTCCCCCCCCAAAAAAAAATTCTACAAACTCAAATAATAGTCAGCATTGTTCAAATTTCAACAGTATTGTATTGACACTGTAAAATAAATTACCCATTCTGAGATATTGAATCATTTGTGAAAAATTCAAAATAGCTTGGGAACATTTAGAGGATCAAAGCCTCTCGAGAAAGTACTTTGAAAAAGTTTTCCTTAATTTTGAGTATGTTAAAAAATGTACGGCCAATACTGATATTCTGACAGTTTACGCAGCTTCAAAAGAGGTAGGCCTTTAAAACACATGTTTTTTATTCGGTTTTAATCTTTAATAAGGTACTACTTCTACGACCAGTCATATATTGATCACTATCAACAAGTGGACATCTAGGGGTAGTAGGTATTTTTATGAATTCAACTTTACGACTGCAAATTACATTTGACCTCATGATGTTAATGAAATCTTAACCCTTAGTTTATGTCGAAACTTCACCAAATCTGTGGTAAAAAAAGCAGCAAAGGATCTGCGACAGAATCGTAACCTAGAAAAAACATTACTAACGGTCCAACAGACAGACAAACGCATTACCATGACAACAGCTCAATTATGTCCCCTTCTCGCTGTCGCAGACATTTTACCCCCTACCATCCCTCTCTGTCCGAAAATGAAAAAGAAAATAATAAAACATATTAAATTAATCAACCATTGAGATAGAAAAATAAAGTCATATTTCTTGATGAATAAATTTCTGTATTTAAGGTGAGTGCACCTTGCATTTCTAAGGTAGCTTCTTATAACTACTAGTCTGTACGTGTACAACTCCCTACCCCCCTTCCTCACTCTACCCCTTTATTCTCTCTCTCTACTAGAAAATTATCTTCTAATGTCACACAGCAAACGTTATCATCTACTATTCTGGTTGTGAGTAACTGTCCGTCATTATGACTGTATTGCACCAGAATAAATCTCCGACGATATGAGATGGCTGCTTTTCATAGCATGTATATGAACTCATTATTGTCTATGCAGACACTGATAGGTCTACAGTCTAATCATTAAGACCAGGTGTGGTTAATTCATACATCAGCTTACTCTGTGATTCCTCCATGGTGACTGCATATGCTCTACCACACGAGTTGCCACAGGCCAGGAGACTACTTCTATGTACATTGATATCATACGATGCAACAATTATATCTAGTAAGTGCAAACATGTGACTGTAAATATTGATTTCATATCTCCAACTAGCTGTGATAATTTAAACTCAGATAACAGACGGCAGTAACGCCAATGTTTGATGAACCTGCACTGATCAATATGATTTGAACCGTCACTTACTCATTGACATCATTTTACACCTATTCCAATCAAACCATATCACTGAATGAAAGTTACTTCAAAACCATCAGTTTTGAACAATATAAAAAATCATTTCAATTAATTACCTAACCCACCATAGAATATTTTGGAGCTGAGGTTGAAACATTTAGTGCGTCTATGCGCGTGTTCCTCAATATTCTGAAACGTATATTCCACCCAGACATACCCCATTATTCACATTGAATGCAGGTGCATTAGTCTCACGCAAATCACGCATTATTTTTGGTAACTTTTAGTTCGACCGTTTCGAACAAGAAAATCTGTGTTATTATTTTTTTTTTAATACGCGAACAACTAAGTATCCTCGGAAACATTTTCAGTAAGATTAACACATGTGATTTATTATTTGTTACAACAACCATTTACTATTTAAAATAAAGTAGGTTCACATTCTAATTTACTGACAAGAGATATAATACCTCAATCCGTCTTAAATAGAAAACAAATTAAAACAACAAAGAGAAAAAGGACAGACGTTACATCCTAAGAGTAATAAAGATGATGGTCGTGTCCTAGGAGACTAGTGACCATGAATAATGCTTCACAAAAACAGAACAGAGCAGAAAGTGTCATTGAAGGCAGAAGTGTAAAGCTAAATATCATGAGATATCCTTACATCTGTGTTGATGTCACTTTATGAATACAGGTGGAATCACTAATTACATTATATGCTCGACAGAACTACGTCTTAGTTACTATTAGACCGTACGTGTAAAGCTTCCCCGAAGTACTTGTTGCAATTACAAGTTTTTCCGCCCCATTCTTTTCTAGTGATGTCACACATCAAACGTTCTCGTCTACTGTTCTTCCTGATAGTACCTGTCGGCCATCCTAACTGTACTGTACCAGGATACCTCTATCGCGACGATGGACGTCTGCACCCCATAACATGTAGATGAACTCGTTCTTGTCTGTACAGAAACTGTGAG
>KN890823.1:0-24195 GCA_000934455.1 Apostichopus parvimensis
AGGAAAGTCAGGGCCTCCAAAACAGCTACAACAAAATTTGTACAGTACATCAAAAAAAGAACATTTGATCATTTTGACCATTTGTAAACTGGTTCTGACAGCGCTACATAAGAAGCAAAGTTTACTGTTCACTTGCACAGCATTGGTAGTTCAGGTTTGGAGGTAACCTATGGAACACGAAAAGGGCAAACTTATTTCGTTGCTAAGTTTAACGTAAGTTTAGACACCGACGTAAGTTTAGACAACGGAATTTTAGACATCGACGTGAGTTTGAGCAACAGCATGGTAAAACAGCAGCAACAACTTTAGTTTAGGCAACAACAAACTTAGATTAGACAACGAAATCAGTTTGCCCTTTTCGCGCGTCCACGCGCGAAAAGGGCAAACTGATTTCGTTGTCTAAACTTACGTTGTTGCCATCGGCGCTGTTCAACAATTGCTCAACCACGTGGGTTTTCATATGATTACTATACGCACGAGTTGGTTCTTGCTACCCGGCTTAGGAAAACAGTCCCGTGGACAAGGCCGCCTTTGTTCTTCGTATATACGGGAGTTACTAGAGGAGCAAAGTGGGCGGGGTCAGCTCATGTATGTAGCATATGGTGGAGAGCGTTGACCGGCTTGTAATTGGGTTGGGATACGTGTCAATCTTACTGACTATTTCGTAATTGGTCAGTAAATTAACGACGTGTATGTATATACAGCGCAAGTTGAATTTCGCGCGAAAAGCCCATATTTTTATATCACGTGATTGGGCAATAACGTGAGTTTAGACAACGGAACCAACTTTAGACGGGAACGTAGGTTTAGACAACAACGTAAGTTTAGGCAGCAACGTAAGTTTAGGCAGCAACGTAAGTTTAGGCAACAACGTAAGTTTAGGCAGCAACGAAAGTTTAGGCAGCAACGAAAGTTTAGGCAGCAACGAAAGTTTAGACAACAACGTAAGTTTAGACAACAACGTAAGTTTGAGCAACAACATGAT
This sequence comes from Apostichopus parvimensis, assembly GCA_000934455.1. NCBI lineage: Eukaryota > Metazoa > Echinodermata > Holothuroidea > Aspidochirotida > Stichopodidae > Apostichopus > Apostichopus parvimensis. The sequence continues at coordinate 986 of KN890823.1, forward strand.
AAAACAGCAGCAACAACTTTAGTTTAGACAGCAACAAACTTAGTTTAGACAACGAAATATGGTTGCCCTTTTCGCGTTCCATAGTAACCACAGTACAGTTGTGCACTGGAGATTTGGACACACACAGAATCCCTGATTCACGCAGTGTTAAATCTTCATTGTTTGTGATCCTACCCTCGCATACAGTAATGCAGTCAATACTGTGTATGTGTACACATGTTCAGGTCCACTACATGCTGTGCTCAATTAGTACATATTGAAAAAGATTTAATAGACATCACAATCAGCGAGAGTGTCAAGCTGCTGTAAATGAACATGCAATGAACATTCTGAACATGGATAGTTTACATCAATGTTAGTCATCAATTCTGATTAATGTGAAACATGTCATATATAAACAATAATTACTCATATTAATGTTAATTAATGAACTGCTAGTATGGGCTGTGCACAGCTATCACTCAAGTCCATTATTTACTGTACGGGCAGTTTCCTGTACGTGAATCGGTGTATTGTCCATTGTGAAATGTATTTATGTTAAACTTGTGTACTTGTAACAACTATTCACATGGAATACTTACAGTGCATTCATGAGTTCATGGTAACCAGAATTTTGTTACAGATTGGCAAGGAAAATTTTAATGCAATCAGGGAAGTCTATGCAACCCTGTTAAAAGGATTTCCCCTTTTTACAGTCCAACAGAGCGCTGCTCTACATACAGTACTCTAGCCTACTGTACAATCTCTCTAGTACGTGCTAATTAAGATGTTCATGAATAAAACCAAACAGTTGAGCCTTTCCTTGGAAGATTCGACATGCACAGACTGACTGACAATTCTATAGCAAATATGATCTTTATCTTAGAATAAGGTGACCATATTTGCGTGACTGGAATCAGGGACATTTATTGCGTGACTGATATGGGGGAGGGGTCTAAGGGGGGGTGGAAAATTTTCAAGTGCCTTAGGTGCTTAGATGTAAAATGGTGATACTTAGAAGCACTTTTTAAATCAATTTTATTTTCAAAAATGTAGCTTTTTCCTAGATGAAATTTACTTACTTTACGGAAGAGTGCTAGGCTAGATCGATCTAGCATATTCCACTTTACACTGGTCCAACTGATATACTGGTTAGTTCCGTTCTGCGACTGCACACTTGACTAAATTTTGTTTTTACAATTATTTTACTAATAATGTGGGATATTTTTTTGAAATTCCTGAACATTTTGCGAATCGGGGACATTTTCGGGGACACTTGTTCATCGGGGACAGCACACTGTAATCGGGGACTGTCCCCGAAAATCGGGGACGTCTGGTCACCTTATCTTAGAATTACTGTACTAGTATTAAACTTAACGATATACAAAAAAAATCAAAAGATAATCAAAAGCAATCGGTATGTGAGCAAGCAAAAAGGAAAAAAACAAAAAAGTTTTGAGCTTCTTCTGGCTAGATATCTACTGAATACAGTAGGTGAATGTTACATGATCTTATAGACTCTTTGACAATGGATTACAGAGAATGGGACAGGAAGTTACTCTGCATACATATCTAACTTTCTCCTTAAACAGAGGTTTTACGGTACTAAGAAATGACAACACTATGACATCACACATGACATCATTCTTGGTAAACAGATCTGAGATGCACATACAGGTGTAAGGTTTGTAGAGAGTAACACTGGAGGGACATAAAAAGTGGAAGGACTATGATGTAATGTTTGGGCTATAGTAACTGAATGGATTAGTAATATCTCTGGGGATTGTGATGTAGGAGGATTTCCTGTCTGCGCTAAGTAGCTAAGTTATTCTACAGGTCAACTTGAGGTGAACAGTATTAAAGGGGAAAGGCTGGACGTCTGTAAAATACCCTCTGTTATAATAGCATATAAACTAATCGACTTCTTTTTAGTCTACTGCACATTTAGTATACAATGGGTTGAGTCTCACACAAGTTATGCACCAATGATAATAGCAACGGACATTTTATTTATACCTTAATTAGTCTATGGCTATATCTGCACAATAAATATATGTATTAGTGCTGTGTTACTGTGACAGATCACATTAGATTTCATACCTAGCATCAAACAGCTGTTTAAATTATATATTCTCTCTCTCCTAGCTACAATATGGATTACTTAGTCTTTTAACCTTTTTATAGTCACCTACTGTAGCATTACATTTATTTGCATATAAAGTATTTGTTTGGATTATCTGGACATGTTCAGAGAGAGGGAGGGGGAGATGGCGGGGGAGGGGGGAAGGGAGAGACGTTGTCTCAATGTGGGTAAATTCACAGTACGATACAATTATGAACGGCAAGACATTGGATCCTAATATAGCACATCCAGTTTATCCAGCTTACATACTTGTATACATTAAGTCACAACACAGTACAAAGCCACTCCTGTCCACATGCCTATGGTATTATGTTTTTACATTGTATCTGTACATATTACATACTGAGTATTGATATAATGATGTGGACTAAACATGTACCATACATCAAAGTACTCCTAAATTTAAAGAAACCCTGCAAATCACACAATGCTTAATAAACTTCCTGATTACTGCATGTCCTTGAAAGTCTCCACTATGACAAATCTTTTAAGTAGCACAAAAATTGGATTTTCATTGATTAAGCTGATCTTAGGCTTCTGTGATGACTAACTTGGCCTCTGTTCCTAACAAGGTGAAGAGGTTCTGTCTAGTAACTCTGTATATATATACTGTAGAAATGTATGAAAGATTTCTGTTCAGTTATTGTTCAACTCTATGATAATAATACATCCAGAGGGAAGTTCACAGTACAGTAGAGGTTGAACTCTCAGTTCAGGGGCAACGTTCATTTTGTGGCTGTTAAAATATACTGTAGACATCTACTGTACATGCTGTACCAGAACCACCCCAACAATTCTATCCTAACAAGTCATCAAGACCTTAAAAGGATTTTCCGTTGGCTGAAGTTGATTGCTCAGCAAAAGTGGTGATAAAGAATGTTTCTGAATCTTTCGGGCGAAAACCAAATGTCATTACTATTTTGTATCCCGAAGATATACAATTTTTAGTGAAAGCATTACAGTAAAAGGTTCAGCATGTCACTTTAAAACACACACTGAGGATAGAGTGAGTGTGCTTCAGCTACGAGGACACAGGTTAGCTGAATCTGATACAGGGTCAATCTCTGTACATAATGCAGCATATAGCTTACCTGACACTCTGTGTAGGATTCCATCTCTCTGATGCCAACTCCCCACTTCTAGGGTCGTCTACGGGAGGATGGAGTATAGATATACAAACGTCGCCACTCTGCGGGCAAGAGGAATACTTTAGTAAGAAAATATACAACTAGTTGTACGTAATAGTTTAATCCTCATACTGAATCCAACAATATAGTGTAGACTTAACTCATGGTAATGATTGTTCATACAGTTCGACACTCGTTAAAATTCAAATTCAAGATATTATTTATCAAGATTAATCCTTAATTTTAATTATTATTCAAAAATATCCCTTGATTGGGTGTCAGCAGACTGACAATATCACACCGGAATCACAGAAGCTTGCAGAAAAGGCCGATCAAGTGTTCAGAACTAACTTTCTCGACACAGTCTGCATCTTTCAAAATCGAGTGCTATTTAAGAACGTTGTGTTTATTGGATTGGAAAGAATTTTAAGAACCCAACATTTAACTAACTTATGGTGTATTGCATAAAAATAGTTTTCAATTATATTATAATGTATTTTGTTTTTCTTCTAACTATCCTGTTTTATCTACCAATAGTTAATGTATTAAATATGAACCCCACTCAATACCTCTCACCATATACCTCACAGAATGATGGTGTTGCTTAGATGCAAAACTATCACGTAATGATTCCAAATAAAGCTCAGACATTGACTTTGAATACCACTTGATGAATGCCCCCAGTACAAATGAATCAGATTTGCTGGCAGTATGATAAAACCTAATCGAAGAATACAGATGAATACCATTGGAACAGAGGTTTGTCTAAAAGTGCAGTACTTTACAGTGCACAGCTTGAGGTGATAAACCATGTGGTACAAAGATGCTCATGGTAACGTACAGTGCATTAAATAGACAATTGTTGGACTGAGTTAGCTAAATTATCTTTGCCACAACATGTCCTGTTCAGTAGTTTGAAGTGCACTTTGATTTTTCCTCTTCCACACAAGAGAAGTCAATATCTGTCATTAACCTGTACAATCGAAACGTACAGTATAAAGGTCTGCTCACTCTATAAGACTTCGTTGGCAGTTGTGCAAGAAAAAAACCTGTTAGTTTTAAAGCCTTGTTTTCTTGTTGTTGATATTTTGGTAAAATAATCACCTCACAGAGTACAAAGTCAGTCAAAATAAAAGTGCACAAAATGTTATTTTATCTAGCATGAGATGGCAGGAAAAGACCACGTACTTAGCAGAGTAGCCAATGTAACACTAAATATATTAATGTGAAGCGCTACATACATGAATGTCATACTGCATACAGACTTGAGACTACATAAATTAATGTGATGAAGCATGTAAAGAGCTGAGACTCAACATTAATGTGATGAATCATACAGAGTTGAGACTACATACATGAATGTCATACTGCATACAGACTTGATACTACATACATTCATGAAGCATACAGACTTGAGACTACATACATTAATGTGCTGAAGCATACAGAGTTGAGAATCTTAATACAAGGCAGTAAATCAAGTGTTTGACTGGGTTCCAGCGTTAGCTACAGTATTGGATATGGTTTATGTACATTCTTATATGACTTAAATTCATATCACTGAGTACTTGCTGCTGATTTAGCTAGATATGGTAACATCTCGGAAATTGGCATAATTTGTAACTTCTTGAAGACCGCCTCACCTGGATCTTTAAATCGACTACAAGGCATGCTCAAAATAAGTTGCATACATCTTTCAAAAAGAAGCAGAACAGAACAACATTTACACAAAACTGTACACAAGATAAAAAGATGATTAAAATCGTTGACAATCTTTGGCCTTTTCGATGCTGGAGTGTACAGTACATTTCCCACAAAACTGTGGAATTATGATGACGGCTGGTCTACAGTAGCTCTAGAACTTACATCATAAATATTTGGATGCCACATTTTCGTCAGGAATCTGAATGACGGTGGTGAATAGGGATAATCGTGAGGAAACTTCATTTCAGCCTGAAAGAGACAAAAACAAAATTGATTAAATGTTTGAGCAATGAAAATTCCCAGTAAAGTATAAATAGCTTATATCAGAGGGTATAATCTACGATACTTATCTGTCTCCCATGTACAGACACCCTTTGGTCTCTACCTACTGTAGTCAAACAAGATTGGTCACTTTAACATTCCGTCCCAATAATCCCACAATTGGTTCATGACCCCATCTCTCCCCTTCCTCGATGGTCAAATTTTGATGGACTACACGTAGGTACAAGTGATATGAAACACCACTTGTTGACTGGAGACAGGTAGCAGAGATAGTTAAGGAAATATAGCTGGATTGACACAAATAAAACTTCAAAGGTGAAGAAGGACCATCAGTTGTATAATTCTTTTAAGAGCTGTCTGTCAACTGATCCCACGTTTGATTTCACTGTTGCCAAAATCATTAAGTACTAAGATTTGGCCGCACATACAGTAATTACATTCATTAAATATACAGAGAACAGAAAGCTGGTGCTGTAGAGCTGCATATGGATATGTGCATGACATGTCCATCAAGGTTACCACACATGCCATACTCACATGTACATTACCTATAGGTAGGCTATAGGTACTAGTACAAGACATTGAGTGAAGTCCTCTCTCCATCTTCAAAGGTTGAAGATATATTTATTCCTAGCAGAACTCAACAGGGAGGAGGGAAACTTGGTAAAGACTTGCCAACTAGATGATATAACTATGGTACACTTTATAGTAGACTATAACATGAATGTAACATACACATGAAATATAAACTGTACTGTATGAAAGTAATGAATACAGGCTGCTTCTGTGCTAGGAAGCTATATCGAATGCAGATGATAGCTAACCTTGTAAGTCACCATCTAATCAAACTGGCCATTCACTGTAGGCCTACAAATAGCTTATATTACAGTTTGTCAGATACACAATATTATAGTGTATATGTACTGTAGGTGTGTACAGGTTAGAGCTTAGAGTAGAAATGAACTTCTTATGACATCACAGTCTCTTAGGCAATTATACAAAAGTTCTAACAGCTAGCTACAACACATTTACGAAAACACTGGTCACATTTTTTGAATGTTGTATGTGTACTATTATGTACTGTAGCTATACAGTAGAGTCAAAGGCAGAGTGGAAAGCACAAGATTACAACAGCCTGAGTACTGTATATCATTACTTCAGCAATAATGGATTACAATGTTAAAACAGCTTTTTAAGTAGAGTTTGATCAATCTGTTGATGCTGTCCATATGCCTCAAATCTCATATCCATACTGTAGATATCATTAGCTTGACTAGCCACGTCTTATTTCAAAATTGAGGACTCGAGGAGCGAAACTTCAAAATTTTGAAATGTCAGACGTAGTTTTCATTAAACCGTGTTTGCTATTGCCACTATGCAAAATGTCCAGAAAAATGAATCAAGTTTTTTAACTAAACACTATTTTACTTGCGAACCTTCACTTTGTGGTAAAATCTTGTAGAGAGTCTTATAGTAGTTTGATCAAATTTCAATCTTTTATTGAGTCACCAGTAAGTTTGGAAAGATTGCTGATAAATCTTTAAAAAAAGAGCCTTTGGTAAGGAGAGAAACTGTACAAATGTTATTCACCCCAGTTGGTGTAAGGAATGAAAGCAGTCCTAAGTTGAACAGCCCTGTGTTGTTACCTTAACCTATTGTAGAACTTGGCAAGAATCACATTGTGAAAGCCTTGAGAATACGTCATCACAATATAGAACATGTAAACATGACCAGTAATGAATAACAAAGCTTCCTTCCTTGCAAACAGATTGTCAGTTAATCATTGATTGCAATACAATGTATATACAACAAATAACACATGGTCATCAACTGTGTACTTCAACGATGCTATATGTAATAAAACAACATAGTCAAGGAAAAGCGCACCTCAAACTTTCCTTTCTTTCCTAAGCCATATTAACGTGTACACACTTTTTTTAATTGCAACAGACATCTTTGAATCCTGTTTTTAAGTTCTGAATTTCTCAAGTTTGTGATGATGAAAAAGTACATGTACACCACGCTTGCAACTTTCACTGTAAGACCCCAGCAAACAAAGAGCTACTGCAGCCCTGACATTTAACGGTCATGTTTTACGGAGTAATAAAATGGAGACCATGTAAAGTAAGTAGCTACAGTATCAAGCCTTGCACACAGTGTCTCGTGTCAATGCTGTGTATACATGCTACAGTAGGTCGACAAGCATGTACAGGTAGAAATTAAATCAGGGAGTTGTTTAAATCAACAAAGCAAATGAGGAAACTATGAATTTCCCTCAGATGTCACTGATCTCATTTAGCCCGAAGTACTTTGCCCTCTGTCGTAAAATTAGTTTGTAACATTGCACATGGTTGCAATCATGTCATATTTACATGTTATACATAGGGTACTCAAGCTCTATGGGGACTACACAGTTAACAGATCTACTTAATACAGAACTGCATGTGGGAATAACATCAGACTGATCTTACTATTAAACCTGCAAGTTTACTGCAAATGATGTAGTATGTGCATTTCTTACAGTCAATGCATCATATGCAACCCTTTGAACTTGAAGGAATGGAGTTGAATAAATTACCATGTAGTAACAGGTAATGTTTTAGGGGTAGTGATACTATACGGGGGAAAGGTGTATGGGGCGGTGCGTTAACCAACGATGCGGACCGTCTAATTAAACACCATCCTGGGGGACAAGTCTAATTTTGTATAATTAGAGGCGCAATTTTGCAACCATATAAAATTGTTTGGTTACATTTGACAGTTTTTGTCAACGTCCCTCAACCCGCACTGCGAATGAACATTCCCTACACACATAACTGAACCAGTGGAACTTGGGGGTGCACACTGTAGCTTGCTCTGTTGCTCCCCTAACCCGCCCCCCCCCCACATATGGGGGGCATGCTAAAACTTATCTTCTTCTGACTGTTAGAACACTCAATGTTACCATTACTAATAGACTGAAAATTCAATCCAAAATGCATCCTTCACAATACACTACTGAGCTGTACTACAGTACCCAGATTTGCTGCACTGTATACGTTACTAAATTTACCTGTGTTCTTAAGGCACAGAAGATTGAAGAAATTCTAGATCTGTAAGAAATAAGAAATTCTTAACCTTATAAAATAGGAAACTCTAGCAGTAAGAAATAAGAAATTCTTAACCGTACGAAATAGGAAATTCTGTAAGTGTAACTAATATTACAGCTCTCCTGCTGTTCACCTAATTCAAACTTTGCAGACATTTACCACACAAGATAACTGTTAGCAACACACATAAAATGAAAGGACCAAGATACAGTAAGTATTGTATAGTGCACATGCTATTCTCATTTCTGGCAACTTGCTGGAGGAACAATAGACATGGAATTACCCTTTTGGATTCATGAACTACATATTTATCTACATATTAAATATTGTACTTATTTGTATGGTACCATAACTTCCAAGTTAAGTGAACAACAACAGATGGATGCCAACTATTAACAAAAGTCAAATTTAATAGGGACTTGCTTTAAACCAAATTTATAACTTGCATGATTGTCACTGAGCAAAGCCTACCCCCCCTGCCCCCCCCCCAAGAAAAGAGAAGAAGATCTATATAAACAATGTGGGCTCAGCTGGAACTATACAGAAGAACTCTTTGACCAATACCTTTGACATGGAATGATGAAACATGCAACTAAAAGATCAAAATAAAACTGTATATATGTTGAAACCTGAAAATGCCATGAACATTATGTACTTCAATCAATTCCTCTAATACATCCTCAGCGAAGGAATATTTATTATTATTGAAATCATCTCCCAATCACGGTCTCAGTTTACAATTTTTTGTTTAGCTCACACACTAACAGGAAGAAAGGTTAAGAATGCTTACTCATATTTGTACATCATCGAGAATTTCCAGGTCTAAACAGAGCAATCAAAAGCAATGATTTGTGTGGCACTACTGTGCAGTTACTATATACTACTCATAGTGCTGTATGTGTACTACACTGTTCTGTACAGTATTGTGTGGATGCCACTACTGTACACAGTAATTGCAGTGTACAGTACAACATTGTTCAACATACAGTGTTGTACCAGGGAGCTGCTAGAGTAGCAGCTCCCTGGTTGTACTGTACATGTACTATACTGTACTGTAGAGTATTATATTGTGTGGAATGTGGATGCCACTACAGTAACTGCAGTGTACAATACAACTCTGTTCAACATAGTGTTGTACTGTACATGTACTATACTGTACTGTAGAGTAATTGTATTGTGTAGATGCCACTACAGTACACAGTAATTGCAGTGTACAGTACAACACTGCTCAACATAGTGTTGTACTGTACATGTACTATACTGTACTGTAGAGTAATTGTATTGTGTGGATGCCGCTACAGTACATAGTAACTGCAGTGTACAGTACAACACTGCTCAACATAGTGTTGTACTGTACATACATGTACTATACTGTACTGTAGAGTATTGTATTGTGTGGATGCCGCTACAGTACGCAGTAACTGCAATGTACAGTACAGTACAACACTGCTCACCATACAGAGTTGTACTGTACATGAACTATACTGTACTGTAGAGTACTGTATTGTGTGGATGCCACCACCGTGCACAGTAACTGCAGTGTACAGTACAACACTGTTCAACATACAGTGTTGTACTGAATTGTATACTATTAGACCACATCAACTAACACCAACTAACGACCTATATTGCACACAAATTGACAATGAAAGTATTACTGTGACTTTTATTTATGACTTTCATTCATGCATGGTCTATAAAACACTTTGCTCATACCATACGGTGGATGTTAATTAAGCTAGAAATGGTACATTATACACTGTAGGGGACAAAATGATGTGAATGTCAATAGATACATACATACATTGTCCATCTAATGTATGTTGCAATATCCAAACACAAGTAGATCGTCTATACAAACTACCCACAGCAGACCAAATATATTTCAAGTTTTAGCTTTTGGTCATTGAGTGAACATGATTGTTTCAGCTGATTCGTGGTTGGATAAGAGTATTGCTTCAATCTAATAGGGTTCAGCAGACCATAATTCATAGTGTTCTAAAGAATTACTGTATGCCTGGGCCCTGAGGACAGCAAACAACCCCCGGAGTGCACCTTACCCAACTGCTATCACTGGGAGGCACCTTACACAACTGAACTTTACACTATGAACAGGATTCAACTGCTGTACATGTACCTGTATGCAAACATTGTCTTGTAAATTTTATTATAATTCATTTCTAAGTAACACATTGAAAACATGACTGTTTTTTTAATGTTCACTGCCAACACCAACATTCACCATGTACAGTACTATCAACTTATATCTTGATATGACTAATAAATGTTTCTGGGAATTTATACAATGGTGGGACCTTTGACACCCACTTAACTTATTGTGTATAGATCTCCCATGCATGTAAATATACTGTTAGCTATTTTGTGATTTTGTTGGTCTGTTGTACTGGTGTTACATGTTACAACACTATACAAACTTGCATGTTCTAGTTTCAACTTTTAACCTATGTACAGGGGGACTGCACCTAAATAAAGAAATTGCACACTCATATACAAGTAGTTCAAACAGGAACTCCTTTAGTTACTCTACAATGTGACTTATTTTGCCAAACAAATTACCTTCACCAAATGTTTTCAATAAATACCCAAAACTTTGTGATGTCTATATATATCCCCATTTATGTTGCAATGATGCATTTCCCTTGTATATAGATACTGTATGCTATATATTTATTAATTGTTCACAGTCATTAGTCAGCACTATTAACAAAGACATTAAAACCTGTGCATTCGAAAGTACTGAGATGGAGGATGTTAATATACATTATCACTTCTGTATATAGAGTGATGTGAAGTACATTGTCTAGATATTGGCAGTAGACTTAGACAATGATGAGCAAAAACAGATTTTGTTTTGTTGTTGTTAATAACGAACTACAAAGAGTTTTGAGTTTAATGAATTTTGCTTGACATAAGAAACTGATATTTTTCAAGTAAACAGTAACTGGATAGATACAGTATTTCCACTTGTGATCATGCAACTTCCACATTTTTGCATAGCATTTTTCACTACTGTATGTATACTGAACCAGATCAATTGTTCACTAAATAAACTAAACAAAGTGAAAGGTATGGAAATAGCAATAAAAATATATTAGTACCTGTAGGTATTTGAAAAGATGACGGCATTATGATGCACTCTGAAACTTAAGCGCTCCGGAAAGAAAACATGCTTACAGAAAAGTGTTAGTTAAATCATGGAGTTTCATGGTACTTTAACGGTACCAGAGGTTTAGCATAAAAAAATGGAATGGCTGCACTGCTGTTCTTTTGAAAGTAGCGCAGCTGAAATGTGTCCGTTATTCAATGTAAAATGTTCACACTGACATACAGTAGCGGATATGACAAGTTGATAAGGCTGAATTGCTAGGACACAAGTGGTCCGCGAGGGGGGGGGGAGGGGGGGAGAGTGGGAGTCACATCAAATTGGAGGGATAAGGGAATGACTCATTGAGATGACATGACAAGATGACTTTGAGCTGCTGGTCTGTCATGAAACACATTTCCAAGCTGGACTGAAACAGGTCTGCAAGTGTCAATAATATGAACATTGACAAATTAACATAACTACTCTAAGTACAATTTTAATACACTGTTAATATGAAGCTGACAAGTTCATATTGACTGCAATCAAATCATATTTGTTCCACACTGGTGGTAAATTTATGCATCTAGGCATATACTGTACATTCATTTACGAGATACTATAAGTTCTATAGGCTACATCACACAAGTAGAGCTGTAGGAATTCCGTACATTTATATGGAATGCTGCTTACTTTTGGGTCATATCCTTTTGTTAAAAATTGCTGGACATACACGTTATGCAATCAACGAGAAGTCATGCCAGATATCTAAGTAACCTAGTAACAAGTGCAATGGCAGTTGTAATTATGCTGGATTTTGAGCATGACCCAAATAACAATGTTCAGTCTGTTATTGTGGGGGAGGGAGGGGGAAAGCTTAGCTGTAGGGACAGTGGGAAGGACTTGACTGGCAATCAAGCAGTGCTTGGGGATCCAGAGCAGTATTCTGCTCATTCACTTGCATACTTGTCTCAGAATATATACATAGCTGATCTTTTGAATTACAATTAAAACTGAGTGTTAGATATATCAAGAATCAGTAGCCTTATCCATGTGTGATAGGTTGTAAGTTTGCTTATTTCAACACTTTGTCTTAGGAGCGAGGGTTTTGGGAGGTCAAGACCTTATTACTTCTTCATTCCTGGCTAGATGCCACTGGTGGAGGTGCAATGATCACTTTGCCCTGTGGCCATTAACGCCGGCAGTCTGCCTCTGCCGTAGGGGCAGAAAGTGAATTATCTTCACTGCGTACTTACTCCTCTGGGTGATAGCTACTAGCTATGGTGATCAAATGTTTATAAATAGTATCTGTTGAACATACATTAGAAAAAGTGAATTTTGTGTTTATTGGGCAAATTTGGTAACGACTATTGTAATGAAATACGTAAAGCAAAGTACAGGCCTACAAATGTTAACTAGTACGCTGTTAAGAATTCTAAGTGAACATGTTTGTGAACGAATTGTCTGAAATAGGAAGTAATCACATTGTTATGAAAGACAGTGCATTATCATCAGTAGGCCTAACACTAGGCCATATAAGTTTTAATGTAGCCTACACCGTGGCAATTGAAGACTCCACTGAAGATTACCAATATTTTCTGTACGTTCAGAGTAATAAGTCCAATCCAATACTATCGGTGTCCCTATGATCACAATATCCACTTAAGTTTGCCAAAGCAGTATCCAACTGGCTCTTCAGTTGGTCTAGATGCTTAATCACCTATTAGTGTTAGTATTTGTGTGAATATAATACTTATAGTTATACAATAATACTAGCCCAACTTAGCCCTAGCCTTGGACCAGTGTCTCACTCATAAGCTAGGCCCTCACTGCAATGAGGTTGGATTTCAAAGGAATCCTATCAATAAAACAGTACATGAATGACCTTTTAATGTTACAAGTTGAATGACCCAATTACCTTGAAGTATCCTCCTTGGTACAAAGTATCTGGAGGCCCAAAGATGGCTACTTTCCAGTGAAACAAGTTATCGTCGTTTGTGCTTACAGTAAACCCTTCCACTGGCTCTTCTTGGAGCTTTTTGAGTTCTAAATTTAAGGTACGAATGGCAACCGTTGGTGGAGTCTTCGCCATGTTGGCAAGGCTTATCAATGGCAAAATAAAAAATGAATCAAAATGTTTCGAAGCCGGCGAGAAAGCCGGGCTTTTTTATATCAAATTCCTGCTCTTCTTATTCCGACGACAATTCTTGCTTGCAGCTCAGCTGTGTTATTTGTTGTGGTTTTATGACGTCACCTGTGTAAGAGACGAACACGGAAGACTCAATCAACAGATAAATCTCTTTGTTCTCCGTTATCCGGACATAAATCATGAAAATGAACACGTTTTCTGGTTGGAACAAATGCTTCGAGTGAAAATTTCATTGGTGACTGAAATTCCGTAGACAAAATCTCGGTTCTTTGTCACATTGGCAACCACAACAGTAGTACTGCGGTATGCGGAGCTGGCTGAATATTGTATTGGGTACTTCAATGCAATTCACGTATGCAATACAATTTGTCATACAGTGTGGTATCTGTGGCAATTTCTACACAGGCATATACACACTAACCTAGTCTGCTGTACCGTACCTACACAAAAGTGAATATACTGTGAACCAACGAATACCAGTATGTGTCATCTGTGCTGAAGGCTCTATTTAGGTTTCCCAAGTAAACACAATGACGTCATAATAATTCCGCTTTCAGCATGCATCATATCACCAGCGAAGTCAATTATTCATACAAAAGTCACAGTTTCTTAAATCTTTGGCAGTGTTCCGTTCCGCTCTCACAGAGAACAATGTCTGGATAGACAGAGTAATGCAGGAAAGTTTATTCTGGCTAGTGCCGTGAGTAATATGTTAAAACCAAATAAGGAGACTTACGCAAAAGTCAAAATAAAAGGGGAATTCATTGCACTTGCGAAATATTCTTATCGGTTCAAAACTCCGAACTGTCGGTCTCGACCTTTCCTGAAAAGAACACCCAAGGCTCAGACGATCCTATAGTGCAGGTTGACTGTTTGTGTGTGGTGTAAGGTGTAAATGTGGGAGGGGGCCGGGCCAGTGGCACAGCACTCTCTTTTGTACTTGGGAGGGGTCTAATTAGGTGATTGGTGTCCTCTGCCCTTTTAGAAATTTTGGTAAAATGGAGGATGCATGCTTAGATGCCAAACGGCGCTATATTTGACAAGTTTTGAAATGGACGTTGATTAATTTTCGACTGTTTAGGGGGCATACTCCTATAAAAATTATATCAATCCGCCCGGATGTTCTCTTAGCTCAGGAAAAGTGCCAAAATGCAGTATGAAAACATCTTTTTGGCTTGCATGTTGAAGAGCATGGATGGAAGTACACGTGGTGCAAAAATTGGGTCAATTGAGGCAATTTTAAACCCCGCCTTTATAGGCTTCCCATGAGCAGCGTACGAAAGTTGTTTACTACTGAGTGAAGAGTTTTGTCTACAAGTGACGAAAACTTCCGGCTCAGATAGCAAACAATCTGCATGGTCATGATGCGGATAAATTGATGGTGCCATGAAATAAAAGGCTAACTTGTCAGCTATCCAGTGATGGGTAGCGTTTAGCTATAGTGAGAAAAATCTATCTAGACTAATTAGAGACCACATTAATTTTGTGATTTAGTGTGTAAGTCAAATGGGCAGTATATGCTACCTTAGGTAATTTTACCGCACATAATTATTTTATGTACTGTACAAAAGGATCTTTTTTAATATTTCTGTCTGTCAATGGAGGAGGGCTGAACTCCCTCAGTGATGTTTTGTGGGAACTGAAGCGTTCCCCGCTCAAAGGGTATGTGATTATGGACTGAGCGGGGCGGGGATATATCGATCTGCATCCATGGTAATATATATGTACAATATGGTAATGATGAACGATTATACCTGGCTATCGAGGACGTGAATTTTAATGTCATCAGTAACTATTTACTATAGGCTAAGAATATTGCTAATAAACGGGAAGTACTTTCATGGTAGTTGTTCACACATCATGGGGACCATTAAAGGTAGTCAGTATATAGGCCCCAAATTATAGCACGCTAGACTTGTTAGAAGTTTTCAAAAAGGTACTTTCCTGGAGGTCCTTACCCTCCAAATGTTTTTTTAGACATTTTTAAGGAACACACAACTTGAAGATGACTGAATGTCCCAGTGAGGAAAAATTTCCTCGAAGGTTGTAATAAAAACTGTTTAAGAATTTTGGCCAAAGGTGACCATATTTGAAGATCTAGCATATTTGTGGCCAATACAGCATACCTTTAACTGCTGGTTTGTGATCAAATTGACGAGTAGCTGTAAAAGTCTAAAGTGACAACATTTTCCATCTAACCGTGGAGCAATACGGCTTGATTTGGTAGTAAATCTGGCGATCAAAGTTCAAATATAGGTGTCATTTCAATACTGTATGTGGTGTTCAGTGATTCACACTGGCAGATAAGGTGCCCGCGCCGACTCGACTTGCAAGTCACCCAAGACGACATGCATAATGTAACATGAAAACCTAAAACAACTTAAACCAATCTCAACCCCAAATGACATGCCATGCAATGGCGTTAAGGCATGGAGCAAAAGGGCCCCGGACCGGTGCAGTAATGTCAATTAGAATGGTAAAGGAGAAGCCCGTATTCACCGAACGGCCAGTGGTTTGGGCTTGGGCATGCAGTGAGCAATCACTGGGCTTTAAGCCATTGAGGGCAGGATTCCGTTAGAATTTCCATTCAATGGTGACGGTAGGCCTATTATGAGCACTGGCGGATCCAAGGGGGGGGGCCAAGGGGGGCCATGCCCCCCCCCCCAAAGGTGAGCCAAAAAGTGTTTCCGAACATCCGCTAAATCATATGATTGGAAATTAAAAAAATCGAGAGGAATAGCAGTGGTAGACTAATCTAAACCTTTTCGTTTTCTGGTTTAAAATTAAATGTATGAGCATGAGGATTTACAGTTTAACACCATTTTGCAGTTACAGGCTGGTTGTAAGAAATTTATAACCTATGAGAAATAAAATTTCTTGAGAAAGATGATCCCAACTTTGTTTTATAAATATTTTAGAAAATTACACCTGGGAAACATTTTTTTTAGAAGTAAATTAACGTCACCATTGTACACTTTTGTCGCACCAAATTGCATCTAAGGGCATTCAGCAATAGAAAATTTTCCAAAGGGGAGGGGGCACCCACTCCCCTTAGACCCCTCCCCATATCACTCTAATGCCACTTTGGCCCCTCCCAAACAAAGGCCCTGGATCCGCCAGTGATTATGAGAGACCTGTACTCATGCAGGACCGTGTTTAATGAATATGAATAAGATCAAAAGTTCTGATTGTTATTACTATACGGTTTCCTATGGTTGTAATAAAATACCAAGGCGCTGTCACCGTACATACAGTACCGTATAACTTAGGAACAATGAGACTCGATATATAGTGCACGTGACGGAGTACGGGTAATGTGTTCCTTTACCATTGGGCTGTTGTATACCTGCATTTGAACAGTGTCGCTAGAATGATATCCAGTGAAATCATGCAGCATGAAGCAAATGATTGCTTCATAACATTGATATCTGCTTAATTGGCTCCAATTATAGCACCCTATAGCTAGGAAAGTTTAATGATTACGTAATCGACCTGACACGGTCGTAAATCCACCTCACGCTCTACGTTTAGCATGCGTAGCTTCTTAACACAATAAGGCTCTTTATGTAAACACTGTGTGGAAATATATGATCATGTCTACAGTGTAGTCAAGCATACAGCGTTCACACAAAGACCCTTATAAAAGAAAAATATGTGGCAAGCGTTACCGACTAATTGGTAAAAAGAGGTCATTTTACGACCAAGCCAGGTCGATAACGTAATCTCAAGAAACTTTTCCATTATAGCGTGCTTTAGGGGTCTATACCTCAGACCTTAAACGTTAGATGGTGCCTTATAGTATTGAAATTTACTGAACGAAACGTACTCAGTTTCAGTAACACATGTTTCATTTCATTTATATTTTTCTCACATCATGCATGTATCATTTACAATAATCAGAGGGTATAGAAAAAAGGAATAAAAGAGATATGATGTAGAACAATAAACCCCCGTGGGCTTGACGAAGTGACATACTCCCTATAATTTAAAGCATTAGAAAGAACTATTGCAGTATTGAATAACAACTTAAAAACAAAACACACACAAATAAAACAACACCCAACCTCCTGCAAACTCTAGGCCTATCTCAATTGAATGTCAGACCGAAAATCTACCCATCCACCAGAATTCCATCACAGCTGAATACCTACTTCCATACAAGAAAGGAGTGCAGGGTTTTATACAGTCTGATTGAAAGTATATATACGCATACAAATGATCAGTATCGATAAGACATGAGGTATGATTTACTCAAAATATATCTAAAAGATCTTAAACTATAGGTCTGTCAATGAATGCCATGTGTAAGGAGTGCCAATGGTTAATGGCACTAATATTACCATTCCTGCCAGATATATACTATCAATTAAATTTCTCTATTTGTTTAGTAGTACCATCTTCCGGTTGAAGGACCAATTTGATGATTCCAAGGGCCTCAAACATGAACATGGGCCATTTGGAGTGACCTCTTTATTGATAGTTTGGTGGGCCCGAAGGCAGATTAAAAGGATTCATTGTACAACAGGAAGGCCGCATAATTCTTCGATGCTTTTTGCGTATGTATTACTCTATATGGTAGTGACTCCCGTGAGTGAAGTTATACTTCTAAATTACGTCTCTATATATATATACCCCGAAACAGCGTTGATAACTGATGACTAAACTTCGTAACATTTGATTTTTCAAGTTCGGATTTATTTCGATTTTTACTTCAATCAATTGTAACAAACGAGCATCGCAAAGAGATTACATAATAGCGAGAACATCAATACTGACGATATGAGATATAGGTAAGCCTAGTAGAACATATATGGCAGTGGAAAGACACTATAGCAAGATAAGTGAGGAGACTACTAAGGAAGTTTAACAAGAAACCTTGTGGAATAGAAGTCCCCAGAGAGCAAACTGAACAGGCAAAAGCCTGAAGGAAGAGATATGGAGTAAGACTACTGACCAACAAAAAAGTAAATGATACCCCACGTGCAAGTGACGTTTTGTTCGTGTCGCTACAAAATGCAGACAGTAATGAAACGTGATACCTTAATTGTTATTTGTAGCTGGACATGAGATGTCCATCGCTGTATCGTTGTATACTGTGCTGTGGGTATTGACCGCAGCTGTATGTACTGACTGTACACTAGTGTCTAATTACCGACGGTAGCAAGCTGTGTGTGTATTTTCTGGGATCGATGGTGGTGTTTAACACTTCTGTTACACCTCATTCGAAACTAGGTCAAATTACCGGCATTAAACGTTTCTTTTTGCGCGAATCTTCACACCCTTTAAGTTGCTATTATAGAAAAGAACATGCAATGTCTTTTCTGTGACACATTATGCTTTTATATTTGTTGAATGGGGCATATCTTAATCTTTAGTTGTTATGTCTAAGTTCATGGATAAAGCTGTAGAAACTCGGGATTTTTAAATTTTATATAAAGAACCTGTATCCTACGTATATATTTCTTTGTGAAAGTTTATGCCAAGTATACTTTTTGCTTTGTCAAGATACTCTTGGGGTTCACGTATAGATTTCACAAACCGGCAACGTCCGTTATCGTCACTTGATGAATTCAATAATGTAACATGTACCGTATTATTTCTGGAGTTGCTCTGTAAGTTCGCGACCACTGAAATGACATGAAGTTCTTAACTCGTCAAACTATATTTAATTGCTTCCGGGAGATTCATGTAATCAATAATTGATTGATTAGCTCTTATTTCCAAACTGGATCTCTATTTTTTTTTAAATGAACGGCTTTACATTAAAATGTTAAGCTAAAATATTTCATTCCAAGAAAGTTGCGATATCAAAAGGACATGATGTCAGTTCTCACTCAAACGGCGTCTCATAAGATCGTCGAATAATTCTAGAAAGTACTCTAGTCATAGTACATGTACAGTATACAGTACAATAGAAGCGTGTACCATACAAAATCAAGATGAATCGTGGAGGTAACGCGCCCATCCTGGTTTTAAGTAAGTATGGTAATGACTCTTCTTTAAGAAAGTGAGCACTTAAAAGCAGTTTTTATTTTTTATCTTTTGGTTTTCCACAGACCAGAACACACGAAGAGAAAGTGGGAAAAAAGTACAACTTGGAAATGTTGCTGCTGGGAAGGTCAGTACATTTTGTACGTTAGTGTTGTTAGGCTAGACTGTACTGTTACTGTATGAGCGAGGTTTATTCAGTCAGTCATGGTTACAGTGTACCACGTGTGTGATGCGAATTAACACTGTTAGGATCGGGAAGCCTAGTCTAGGTTGTACACTGTGGTGCTGGTAATGGTATCACTAACTATGAGTAAAATGTAAAGACTAGGTCTAGGCTAGTAATATTGCTAGTCAATAGATACTAGTAAATACCAGTAGTCTACTAGGCGAATACAATTGGCTTGGAGGTGCCGAAATTCGTTCACCTCTGCTTTACAGTATTTTTTCCTCTGACTCGGTCTGAGATATGAGAGGGTTCATGCATCATGTGCTAACTCAGGAACTGACTGTTTTTGTATTTTGTGGTGCTAGCATGACAATGTATAACAGTAACACTAAGGGCTAGTAAAAGTCTTAAGTAGAATTATGTTTTGTTGACCTAACAGGGAAGCTTGAAGTAATTTTTTGTTTCTCTGATGACTTATTGTAATCACAAGGGCTAGTCAAAATGCATTGCTAATGCTAGTCCAGATACATTCCAACCTTTTTAAATGAAATGAGTCTTAAGTTATGAAATTTTTAATTGTGTTATTTGAAATGTGCTTAAGCCTAGCAAAGTCATTTCATAACATTGTAAAAAGAATGTTGGGTGGATACCATGTGCAAACATTAATTGGTAGCATTTAATACAAAATGCAAAAATCATGAACTAAAACAAGAACAATACTATCACTAGCCTAATGCTGAAGAATCCACCAGTCAGGGTCACCCACTTTTCAGAGCATGTATGCATGCAGTTTTAATCTTCTTTTATGAACCACCTTCCTGTTTCGATTGCAGATGATTGCAGATGTGATACGAACTTGCCTTGGGCCAAGAGCAATGTTAAAGGTTTGACAATACTTTTGTAAACTCTTCCAAATTATAGTCATTAGCATTGATGTATCCTTGATGTCCACTGATATTGCAGGTCTGTAACTAGTTCATAAAAATAAACTGTATGAAGAATTTCTTCCAAGCAAAACAAGGTTTCCTTAAAGTTCCTATTGAGCCTTGTTAATTGATGGCAGTCGCAACTTGGCAGTGAGTTTTCAATATACACATTTCGAGAAGCATAGATACACATATTCATTGAAAATGTTGTATGCCTAACATCACAGTCAACTTGTGTCCCAAAGTTAAGCATTAACTCTGGCATAAATTTACACTATATTTTTTGGTCAAAGCTCAGCAATTATGTGATAACATTATAAGTGCTTGCTTTAGGGTTTATTTCTTCAAATTTGATAATCACCACATTACTCTTTTACAGATGTTGATGGATCCCATGGGAGGCATTGTGATGACTAATGATGGGAACGCCATTTTACGTGAGGTAAGTGTTTAATTGCACAGTGTACATATGTGGTCTTTGATCCCCAGTGGCACCAGCCAAGGCAATCTAAGGGGGGGGGGGGGGGGGGGAGGAACTAGCATATGGCATATTTTTTAAATTATTTTTGCATACACACACAGTAGCACTGCAATTTCACGTGGCGCACACTACGTAACAATACACTGAAACAACATATTGCGTGAGCACATTTACACTGTGTAATGAAGGGGTTGCCTGGAGGACCTACTGAAAAATAGCAAATGGGTATCAGGAGCAAACTTTTGGACTGTGCCCATTACTAATTGTTAACATATTTGAAATCATGATGGTGCTCGCTCCAATTGACTGTGTTCTTCCCAAGGTGGAGGCAGAAATGGTAGATGTGGGTGTCCAAATTTTTAAAGTGGGTGTCCTACCTTTTTGGGCAACATGATGCTGAAGCCATTGTTATCGCCAAGCAATTGCCCTGTATGGCAGGGTCAAGAGGCCCGTCTTAGCGGCCCTTGTGGGGTTTCAGGGCGCAATGCCTCTTTAGAAACTTTTTGAGGTATGGGAGGGTTAAATGCAAGCTGTTTATTTAGTCAATACAAGATTTGGTAGGTAAAATAAGGGAAATTCTGTGGGGAAAAAAACTCAAAACAATATTTTCATCGTTTTCTCATCTGTAACTCTGTATATTTAGTAAAAACTTTTCACAGCTTCATGTATATTTTGCAAGCCTTGCACGGAAAAATAGGCCGTCATTTTACGAAACCAGCAGTGCCAAATTACTGCACCATATGCTATCCTGGGTTAACGTATATTGCTCCTCTAATCAATTGGTCTTAGATCTAATAATCAGAAGTTAAAAGTAAAAGTCTGAAAATGTAACTTGGGATAGATAGTAGTTGTTTTTTTCGTCTAGGTCTAGGTCTGTAATGTTTTTTAATGATTGAAAAGTAACCAAAGTGCCTGAAGCCATCCGTGCATAGTTTGAATGAACCCCAACGAATCCTCGCTCTAACTTTGAAAGTTTCCGATTAAATCTAAATTAAAATCAACACCATGCTTGAACTGAAAGATGAACAAAGATTCTTTGGCATCTACTATGAATACAACATGTTATGAAATCAATTTAGCAAGAGGCCTTATAGGTATTGGTCAGTGTATGAGCATTGATGTCCGAACCCATATATATATCACAAATGTTTGTCTAACCTCTGCGCCATTACAGATCACCGTGCAGCATCCTGCAGCCAAGACGATGATTGAAATCAGTAGAACGCAAGATGAGGAGGTCGGAGATGGCACAACCTCTGTCATTATTCTAGGTGAGCATAATAAATAGACAGTTTTATTACTTGAAAGTCTGTAATACTTGGAAACATCAAAATAGAAAGCAAGGTAGGCTTTTATCTTACTGTTTGAAAAGGTCTTCATACAAAAAACGTCTTATATCATGTATAAAGATTTGGCATCGGTTTTTATGAAGTATTCATGAATATTCATTCCATGGACAGTACAGTAGCGGAACCACTGGGAACTTAAAATGCCAAATTCAAGAATTAGAGTTTTTCATTGACTATAAACCCTATTGACTTCAGTGACACAATTGCCTTGTACGATCATTTGCACAACATTTTAGTTAAGTGTGGGCTTTATACCTGGAACTTTGATAGAAAATTTTATTGGATGTATCTGTTTATAATAATGCATGGCCTGTAAATTATCTCAAACCTGGACCCAGATGTCTTGGTATATATGTAGCCTTTCGGAGTTCTGATGTCGTGAGCGTTGTTGCGGAACTGCTGATCCTGTGCGTCGTTCGTCTTTTAGTTAAAGTTGTTTTATAAGGGGGTTTGATGCACACCAAACCCCATATATTCTGTTTAACAGACATATTTAGCTATAATTATATGCCTCATATAATCCAAACCAGTTGAGTCTTTTGTTTTCATTTATTTGAATGTGTCTTGCCCTCTGTTAGGTCATCATTATCAAAACAATTATAAGTCTGTTAATTAAAAATTCCCAAAGGACCACCCTAACATGAGCATCATATTATCTCTTGTTTTGTCGTAGCTGGTGAGATGATGTCTGTGGCCCAACCATTCCTGGAGCAACAGATGC
>KN890823.1:26211-40609 GCA_000934455.1 Apostichopus parvimensis
CCAGATGAATGAAGTATTGCTCTCTACCAGGAAAACATGTCAAGACGAATCCTTTCTCTCTGTATCCTTGTTCCAGTCTATAATAATAATAATAATAAATGAGACTTATATAGCGCCAAATCAGTAGACAAAAGTCACTGCTCAAGGCACTTTACAGAGAAAGCATATTAATTTACGAAAGAACAAGTGAAAAAATGGGTCTTAAGTAGACTTTTGAATGTAGAAAGTTTAGAGCATGTTTCGAATGTGATCTGGTAACTTGTTCCAGAGATAAGAGCCAGAGTATTCGAAGCTTGTGTAACCATAGGCCTTCAAGCATGGTTTAGGAACAGTTAAATACAGTTTGTTGGAGGAACGAAGTGTGCAAGTTATATACAGTGTACTGAAATTATTCTTCAAATTCCATCATATTCTGAAAATCACATCATCATAATCTTAGAGCAGCTGTTTGTATTTATTAAGGTATTTTTTCTTTCAAGATGTATTAATACTCAAATCTCATAACGAAGCAGATCATTATCTGAAAAAGAAAAAAAAATTTACCAAAATATATACTACTAAAAGAAAAAAATTGTCATTTATGAAATGATAGCTACAATATGAGGCATCCTTCAGCTAGTTAAATATTTTCTTTTGGCAAAAGCAAGTTTTACAATCCGGTCTCATAAATGGAACGGAAATCTTAGTCAAAATATCAGCACCATCACAAATGTTATTTATTTTATTTGGAACCTGAAGTTTCTTTAATCTTTCTCTTTTCCGATTTACAGCATCAAGGTGGATGTAACTAACCGAGATGAGATGATGAAGATTCTCAAAAGCTGTGTTGGTACCAAGTTTATTAACAAATGGTGATTATATTCTATATATTATTAATCAATTGTCTTTACTTTTATATGGCAGTAATCGGGAGGAAGGAAGACAGGGGGATGGGGTAGGCTATGGAATGGAACATAGGGGTGACTACCGGTGCCCTCAGGAGTACCTGTCATTTCCTATATTGCACCTCGAAGTTGTCGCCAATCTTTTGTTTCCTATTGAATTCATTTTTGCTGGTGAATGATGGAAGCAAAACCAGCAAGCAAAAACCAATCTCCAAGACTTCTTTGAATCTATTTCTGTTAATTTTTCGACATCTTGGAATTTTAAGCCATCATGCAGTGTTGTTACAGGTTACCATTAGGAGCTTAGTATCTTAAATTGTTAACAGTATCCCAGAATCTTTAAAGAGATTGTTCATGGGGACTAGTGCTAATGGGAAGGTCTAAAAAAAATGTGACTGGACAGATCTGCTGAGATATCAGACTTTAAAATCAGAAAAATGCTATGGTGGCGACAAATTACTAAATTTAATGGTGTGATAATTCGGCCAAGTTTGAAGCAATGCAACTGAATTTTTCAGGATATGCTTATTTTATAGTGGTCCAAGCACACAATAAATTTAGAAGAGGTCGAACCACAGTGGAATGACCCATATAGGTATGTTCTGGATTTGAAGATTTTTTTCCTTCAAATCTGGCCAGAATTGCCGGATGTTCGGGTAACTTACAATGCGTCATAAATATTGAAATCAGAGTTACATTACTGTACACAAACAGTACCGTTTAGTAACAGTTATTCCTTGTGTCAAGTAAACTCATGTCAAAGGAAGATTATCTTTAAATCATACACCCACGGATGATTATTACATGAATGAAGACTGTTTCACTCTTCTTCCCCCCTCTTCCCCCCCCTCTCCTCCTCCACCCACTAAAATCTGTTGGATCATGTGAGGTTCCAATATCCAGCCGGAAAAATCGGCTGAATCTGGCCAGATTTGAGATGCCAAATCCAGAGCATCCCTAAATATGTATACTTCCAGGAGGTTGTGTGTAAGCACCTGCTTGTGATGGGATATTTCTACATAAGCAGATGGACAGTGAGCATCTAGAATTATCTGATTTGTTTTCCATATTAATAATTTAGTATGGTTAAACTTATACTAATAATAATAGTGATAATTTCGGTCACCAGCAGTATGTATGGTACATCTTGTAAGTGTTACGACCAGTTGATTGAATACATTATTTTCAGTGGCTGTAAGATCGGACCTTGTACACCCACCCCCCCCCCTATCTTCTGGTCTCAGACATGACTGATGGTTTTGATTTCTCTTCTGTAGGGGTGACTTGGCGTGTCAGATTGCATACGATGCTGTCAAGACAGTTTCCCTTGAAGAAAATGGCAGGAAAGAAATCGACATTAAGAGATATGCCAAAGTTGAAAAGGTAAGCTTTAGAACCAGAGACTTTTACTTTTGAAATAAAAATAACAGGATCCCGGTGTAGTCTACCGGAACCCTAAAGTTGTTTTGACCCGGCCAGGGTGACACAAGGGTTACAACTGAGTGAAATATTCAGCACGAAGGTACAAATCTGTGACCGTTTCCTTTTGTCTCGTTTTCTCTTCAGGTCCCCGGAGGTATTATCGAAGATTCCAAGGTGCTCAATGGTGTAATGTTAAACAAAGATGTCACCCACCCCAAGATGAAGAGGAGGATAGTAAACCCTAAAATCTTGCTCCTTGATTGCTCTCTGGAGTACAAGAAGGGAGAAAGTCAGGTCAGTGAAGCTTTCATGACTTGAGATGGAACCCGGGAACAAAATAGTGCATTTGCTTACAAAGTGGCCCTTAGTTAACCCTGCTTATAGGGCAGTGAAGAGTCTGATAGAGGTGGGGTCTCAAAGTAGTCCTTGATTGAGTAAAATGTACACTGGAGTAGGTGGGTCAGAAATTTGTCTTTTATTAGAAAAATAATACATGAATATATGTAGCTCTTTTATATATCATAGGTGGATGTCATAAAGGCCCATTTGATCGATACAAAACTACACTGATGATTGGTAACCCTTCTAGTACTTTGGTTGTGTTTTGTTTTTTTCTTGGTAAGAATAACAGCTATATAGTCACAAGTAACTGCATAGTAGTAGTGCAACTTTTCCATCAGATAGAAACTGTTTTCTCTAGGTCTCCTATATCAAGTTTGAATATTCAGTGGTAATATTTCGGTAGTTATATAGACAATGTCCAATGTGCCCCATCTGTATCTCGTGATCGCTTTGATTTCATCTGCTATGCTCGGTTATTCATTTCAAGCTATGTGCATTTCCCGCGTTGCAATTTCCTAGAAAGAGGACAACAAAAAAGGGGGGGGTGATGATGGGGAGGGTAGAAGGGGTGTTGAAGAGGCTCAGTAAGATGGTATCTTCATTGGGAGATATTTTTATTGATTCACAGACTAATCTTGAGATAAGTCAACAGCAGGACTTTGCAAAGATTCTTCAGATGGAGGAGGAATATATACAACGTATCTGTGAGGATATCATCCAGTTTAAACCAGACCTAGTCTTTACAGAGAAGGGCATCTCTGGTATGTATATAACTTTCACTTCCTTCCTCTCTGTATCTCCCTCCCACCCCCCCCCCCCCCCCCCCCCCTCCTCCCGCTGTTTCTTAATTTATTGGGAGGAATGCTGCAAATAATATAGGGTATCAGTTTTGAAGGCTCAGGATTTTGCTTGTATTTGACAATGCTCAAAAATGGTGAGCAAAGTCATATCAGAGGTTCTGAAAACCATGTAAACATATTAACTCAAAAAGGGTAGCTTGAATCGATCTCAAACTTTCTAAGTGAATGGCTCCCATTTGAGTTCAAGTTCACTTTTTATTGTTTATATTGGCGATCTAGAGGGCACTTGAGATCATTAGCTTTCAAATGCCAATAA
Source organism: Apostichopus parvimensis (assembly GCA_000934455.1). NCBI lineage: Eukaryota > Metazoa > Echinodermata > Holothuroidea > Aspidochirotida > Stichopodidae > Apostichopus > Apostichopus parvimensis. The sequence continues at coordinate 29,976 of KN890823.1, forward strand.
ACCTTGTACACAGTTTCTAGAGCAGGGGAAATTCATTGTATCCTATATCCAGAATATGGATTGCCCATACTGAATGGATGACCATTATTGTTTTTAATCGAAGTCAAAGGTCGTTTAGGGTTTTTAGCTGTCACAGTTTTAAACTCTTTTAGTCGAGATACTTCAAGAATGGAATATTGAATGTATCACATCTTTACTATGTGAACTGCGGCAAGATAAGTCTAACTTGTCTTAATCTTGTACCGGTGCTGTGCCAAGTGATAAAGGTACTGGGATTTGAAGCAATGAGGCTTAGCAATGGGGAGGTTCAGGGTTCGATTCCCGACCGGGTCATAGTAAGGTGGGCTTTTCATCCAAGATCAATCTATGGTTTTCCCATCTGAAATGAACTTTCTAAATTGAAAAGATTCCAAATTTGAGTTAAAGTGTTGAATTGGAAGCCACCCAAGGTGTAAGTTGTATCCAATAAGCCCTTGAGGGTTTCTCCCACAGTCGTGGTCGCTTAAGCATTGTAAATATAACTGCTGATTATTATTTTTATTATTAACTGCCAAATTTATAACCAGTGCACTGGCTTCCTGTTAAATCCTGCATCAACTTCAAAGTTCTTCCAACTTTCAGTCGCATCCATGGCTGCCCCATCTACTTACAGAGTCATGTTCACAGGTACAGGCCAGCCTGCTGCCTGCACTATAGTTCTAAAGTTTGTTACCCTTACTCTAGGCACAAAGCCTTATGGGTCTAACTCTAATCTTTGAATCCTGAAGAAAGTGTAAAAGGTAAGTGCCATAATCTGGCAGCTTACCCTCTTTGCATATGAAGCAAAAGACATAAATCAACGAAACCCAGCAATTCTATGATTTGTGTAAAATTGTAACGATATTAAACTTGCATTATCTGATTATTGTCTGTCCACAGATTTAGCCCAGCACTTTCTTATCAAAGCAAACATTACTGCTATCCGTCGGGTCAGGAAGTCAGACAACAACAGAATAGCAAGGTGAGAGAATCTATAGATACAGCTCCTTTCAATTCATTGAAATCTGGGTTGTAAGTTTGTAAAGAAGGCTTGAAATATTCATTTATAATTGGAAGCAAGATAAACTTGAGTGGTTCTAGGAGCTGCATGATGTAACTGTTAAGAGACTGATGTTCCCATCAATTGTATTAATTGCATAGCAGTAAGTAAAGAAAACCATTTTATAATTCAGGCATATATGTGGCTTGATAATGTCATGTTGAGACTTGATCAAGCCCTCTGTCTTTTGAGTGATGGAATTTCTAACACTGTCTAAACTTACAAATGGAAAAAGTTTTAAGCCAACTGCTTGGGAAGTTGTTCATATAAAGAATTTCTGTCCCATAGACCGATAGTGATGGTTGGGTTTGCTTCTGCTTCAGACCCATTTTTATGATTATTATAATGATTATTATTGTTGATGTGGTTATTGTCATGTTGCTAATAAACAATACCTGATTCTGTGGGAGCCCTAATGCCAAACCAGTATTGATACAACACTATAGATGATATTCTGAACATCTTCCAAGCCACATTTCTGTTGAGATAGCACTAATCTTTGTCGTTGCAATTTGTTGTGCTTGTTGTCGTTTTCGTGTTGCTGGTGAAGCAGGCCTTACTTGTATATCTTCTGAACATCTTGTAAGCCACATTTCCATTGAAAAGTCCATTTGAGTTTTGTCTGAGTGGATTATAGAGTATTGGCTTGGTTATACATGATTTAGCCATAGAAACAAGCATCATTCGGACCCGAGCCATTCCTGATGTAATGTAATTCAGGCTAGCGTCACATTTCAACACTATTACAAATTGTTCGTCAAGCTTGTTGTGGAAACATCATTTGTCATGCACAGTGAATCTTTTTCTAATGTCTCAAATACAAATTAAATGCTGTGAGTATTACCAAGAAAAAACTCCTTAAAATGGTCTGTTATTAAATCACTTCACCATACCTGCTGGCTAGATCAGTTGCTGAATCTGTGTTTCATAGAACAGTGTCCTCTTGTCTATGTAATGATAAATGATGACATAGTTTGATAATCCAGCTAGCTTCAAGTGCCTTTGTTGTCTTATATAATTTACATACTGTATTTTTAGTGGTTGATTGTTACATGCTTTACAAAAATTGGTATAACTGCTTACTACATAAATATTACATATCTGAGGAAGTTCAAAAGTTTGTGACCCCTGATCTTTTTTAATATTTTCATATTTAAGTGTATAAGTGAAATTAAAGAGGTAGTGTAGTTATGTCTACTTTGATCAATACACGTTTGTGGTTAACCAGAAGAATGCAGTTTTCAAACCTCATTACACTGGACCAATTTTTTTGCATGGATTATTATCATGTTTTATCATGTTATCGGGGCATAGACTTTTTGGCTGTCTGCAAACTTGGCAGAAAAAGCAGATGTGTCTGTAAGGACTGATAAATTCACCTCAAGTACATTAAATTGTGATTTGAAGGCTCACATTTTGCATTGAATGGCATATATTGTGTAGATAAACCATTATCTTGCCGTCCACAGTAGTTTGCATGTATATTGGAAATATAATTCCCTCTGCTATTCTCTTGGTTTCAGAGCGTGTGGGGCTACGATCGTTAATCGCACAGAAGAAATCAGGGAGGAAGACATTGGAACGGGAGCTGGCTTATTTGAGGTGCAAAAGTTTGGAGATGAGTAAGTATTCAATGTGATACATGTACACTCATCTATACATACACCCATACATACATACACCCATAAATACACATACATACATACAAACATACAAATACGCATACATACATACGTACATACGTACATACACCCATTCATACACATGTGCATACACGCATACCTACACGCATACTCGCACACATACACGCATACATGCACACATACATACATGCATACAAATACGCATACATACACCCATTCATACACATGTGCATACTCACATACATACATACACACAAGCATACATACATACATAAGGAAATTTAGTTGGTTGACATCTCTGTATTTGGTGTGTTTAGTTCCTCTCCCAATTTCTCATTTAGTTTTAAAAATAGTTTGCATGTAACAAAAGCTGCTCATATACATGAACAGAGTTCCACTAAGTGTTCTCATGTAAAATGTGGCAAGGAATCACTAATCCTGTTGCCTTTCTGGTTTTGACCTCTGACACTTTCTTTTCTGTTTTTTCGTTGTCGTTACTACTTTGCAAAAATCAAAATTCAAGCGCAGCGTTTCTATCTCTGTGGTTTGAAAATCAATTTTGGTCTTTTTATCTTCATAATAAAATACTTTAAAAAATGAGCCAAACGTAATTAACAAAGGACAGATGGTATCGCTTAACAAGTTTCCGACCTTGAGATTTCTATTGATAAAAGACCTTTTCATATCTGTCAATATTTGATATGGTATTTTGAGGTACTTTGGGGAATTTACAATATCTGCACAAGGACAAGGTTTAAAGTCATATTTTGGCTATTGACGTTGCCGTGCTGATTATGCAGTTCAGTACTAAATCCCATAACAATATAGTTTAAGGTATATTCCAGTGGTAGACAGCACATATCTTTGAACAAAACAAAAAAATTGCATGCTGTTACTCAAAACCCTTTTCAATATCTTGTTTCTAAACTTGAAATATGATGCATTGAATGTAACCGTTTTTAGTTATTGTCCTGACAGTTTATTCTTCCAGTGGTTGATCTGTGATGTCATCATAGTACATGTACTTCATAACCTTTACTTTACCGTGATCTTCCTATATTATAATCTTGTTGATTTATATTTGAAATATGAGACATTTGGAATGTTTGCCATTGCTGCTCTCTGTAGCTAGAATTTCATCAAAATGCATTTTTTTTGGGGGGGGGGGGGCTTTGGAAGAAGTATTACTTTCCACCATGGATTATTAAGTTGAATAATATTAAAAAGACAAGGAAACATTTCCAGCTTAATTACCATGATGACATCATTCATTCTGCTGTTGCCAGATGCAGTCACAGACAGGCATGAGCTTTTTTCGCGAATTCGCGGAATATCCGTGATTTCTTTTCTACCTCCGAGATTTACACCTCTCAATTTCCGTGAATGTCTAACAACAGCGTTGTATCATTTGATCCGTTGTTTGCATGTATTTTATTACCGATGGATATCAAACCTGCAGAGTGACACAAACTTTTATCCTAACACACTGTAGCATACGCAAACTGGAGCCTATACCGTGATTTTTTTACCCCAGGCTCATCCCTGCACAGAATATCACCAACTTTGAAAATTCAAATTTTTGCCCTACCAAATGCTCTGTGCATATATTTGGTTTTGACCTCAATGTGCAGAAAGTTTTCAGTAGTTGTTATGTCTCTTTACATGCAGTTAAGAGTCTCTCTTGCCCTCCCTACGTAACGTTCATGTGTTTTGCAATTTGTATGTAATTTTAGTAGGGAAAAAGGTGTCTGGGGAGAGTTTTGTTAGAGTTTGAAAGTTTGTTAAATTACTCACTACTGAATGTTTTACTTGATGATGAAATGAAATGATGAAATCCTGGTTTGCCCTTCTTATTTATGGAGGTACATTTATAATGTGTCAATCCGGGATATAAAATCGGAATGAGACAAATTCTCAAACCAATGGCATCCTTGGTCTGCCAGGCTCCAAAGTCAACTTCGTTACTATTTAGTTTGGTTGCCCTCTATATTTCTTTCGGTATTTCATTCTGTAAAGTTATGTTATCAATCCCAAAATACATTTTGGCTGTGATTCATTTCATTGTTTGGTCACATGTTTATCTTGCATTTATATTTCATGGAGGAATTTAAAAAAATAAAATGGAGGAATAAAAAGAATAAAAAAATGTGGATTTGAAGGCTAACTGTTGTTAAAAAACAGGTTTTGAAATAGAAAAGAAAAGAACACGCAATTACTATATTCCACTTGCCTTTATAAAGACACTGACTAGGGATGTGCTCAGGGCGGCAGGCGAGCGGACGGGGCGGCCGCCAGGCAGTTCTGAATGCCACCCAGCACAAACAATATTTAAAACATTTCCGCTGCCACTTTTCTTGATGATTAATTTAACAAAACCATTACCAAAACTTGGGTGAATACTTGGCACAGAAGTTAGTGCCAGAATCTAGGGAAAAGATTTGTCATCTAAGCATTCTTCATTTGCAAAAAATTTTCCAAAGGGGGACGGGGATCCCCCACCCCTGAGACCCCTCCCCCTAGGACTTGGATCACACTACAGCACAAATTAGCCTGGCACTCAAATATTCCTGAGCACATCCCTGTGTCATTAGTCATGCTAAAAAATGTGCAAGTGGGCGGTCAGTAGCCGATTGCTATGGCTCAGGGTCACAGTACACCCTTAGTGCATATAGAAGTCTGGCCAAGTTATATATAGAATGCTACAAAAATGTTCTAAGGTGTTCGTACTTTTGGTGGAAGGTATAAAACATCTGGTTTTATATTTTTCAAGGAAAGTCGTAATAATCACTCTAAAACTCATTCAATTCCTGTATTTGCGAACTTCATATTGCAAACCCACATTAGCTGTTTTAAGGCAGACATGTACAATTTATCGACACATGTGGCTTCTGTTTCTATTTACATTTTGGGAAGGTTTGTTTGCAAATGGAGACAAAAAAAGTACATTGCTGAGCTACATGAATCAGCCTTTCTCTTTAAATCGAGTATCAGTCTATTGTGATAGAGGTATAGGCCTTAATGCTACCCTAAATTAAAAAATCTGTGCGATTCTCACGATCAGAAAGTAGGCAAATGGGTCGGAGAGATTTGTAGGTGAAAAATTGCAAGTGTTGGGTTACATGTTCTACATCAATCGACTGTTAAATTCACACAGTTTACATATTAAAAATGAACGTGAGTTTCTTTCGTCAGGTGCACATGTGCGTCTGTGTAAATTGTGCACATGTGCGTATAAATTTCTAATGGTAAATTATCTTACCGAGGGTCAAAAAAGGAATTATTTTGTTTTTACACAAAAAGAGTAAAGAAGACACGCATTGGATATGATTTCTTTATTTTAAGAGTTATGGTTATCAACTGCATGAACTATCATGATTGAAGAGTCTGACATTAAAAGTCGATGTCCCTCAGGAGAGATTCGTTTCCTGCTGCAGCTACAAACTGTTCATGAACGAATGCAGTCGCAAGTTCACAAATACTTTCTTCTTGTATTCAAACATTTGACAGTTCTATAAATCTACTACATTTCATCTTTGTCTTTACAGATACTTCACCTTTGTGACCGAATGTAAAAATCCAAAGGCTTGTACCATTCTGTTACGGGGAGCCAGTAAAGACATTCTCAACGAGGTGGAGCGAAACCTTCAGGATGCCATGAACTCCGCCCGTAATGTCATGATAGAACCTCTCTTGGTTCCGGGAGGCGGAGCCGTGGAAATGGCGTTGACACATGTAAGTCACTACGGTGGGCTGTCGTCTTATTCAAACTCACTGACAGATGAAAAGCAATGTATAAATGTTAATGTTGTAGATAGATAAATTATATAAATTATATTACAGAACCTAACATGGGGTGATTTTAAGAGACAAAAAAATCAATGCTGTTTGATACTAAAATCCTATAACAATGTAGTGTTATTAGCTTTTCTTGTCAAGATTTGATTTCAAATAGTAAAGTGAAAATTAATGGAATACCTTGATATTTTATTATTTGCATTTAAACATGTTTATTGAATGTCTCTATGGAAAGCAGCCAGTTAAAGATGCAATGACAAGGAGTGAATCAAATTTATGAATTACTCCCTTGTTAAAACTGTATTTGTTGAAAAAGTCTAGAAGGTTGTGGTAGGGTGGTCAGATGATCATTTTGGGTAATATTTTGAAGGTTGATAATACACTTTTGATCAAAAATTCATCATTTTAATTTTTTTTTGTCAATCAAGAATATATTTACGTTTTCCTTTCCAAATTAACATTTCCCCGAGTGTGTTATAACTTGTATTTTGCCTCCACACCAGGCCTTGACCGAAAAAGCTAAAACGATCACAGGTGTTCAACAATGGCCTTACAAGGCAGTTGCATCGGCGTTAGAGGTCATCCCTAGGACCTTGATACAGAATTGTGGCGGTAACACCATCAGGACATTGACTGCTCTTAGGGTTAGTTTTATTCCTACATTATCAGATTAACTCTACTTATTAAATGATAAAGCTCGGTGCAAAATGTGAAGTTTGCATTTATTGATGGTGTATTTGATATAATTATATCTGCAATAATTTATCCATTGTCGCATAGCAAAATGCCATTCAAATTGCTTTACAGGTGCAAAGACAACAGTTTGTACACAGACATATATAGCTGGTTGATAAAAAATCCTGGTGCTAATACCACTGTATACTGTACTCCATATTATGCTTCAAAGCACTTGTACTGTAAGTATGAACAGTTCTGAACCTTAATCTAAATCGAAAAGGCATATTCATACTGCTCATACTGTTTCTAAAACGTGCTTTGAAGCATGACATGCAATTATATTTTATAAGAAATTGTGAAAGTGGATGTATAAGAGACTGGAACGAATGAAATGGGTTATATGTTACTTATAAGATTATCTTGCTTTAACCTAGCTGTGTGAGACTGGGAACCCAACATGCAATATGGCATATTATTTAGCAATTACCTGATGATCAGAACTGAATTTGCCTTGGAATGTGACCACCAAAACTGCAGATAGATGTTGCAAACACCTTGTTCTATGAAATAAGAACAATTTTGTGGATCATTCTGTACTATGAGACCAAATTATGCAGACCAACCAACTTTCCCATTAGGCAGCCGTGCAAGAAAATGAATTTTTAAATTTGTTTTTTTTGAGTGACGTCGTTCTATCAATTCTAGAATAGCCCTGTCATATTGGTTCAGGTAATAATTCTCAAAATATCTTAATGCTCACTGATGTTAGCAGCACCCCAATCTTGAAAATGACTACTGGACTTAATTCTTCTACTTGCAGGCTAAACATGCTGACCCTAGTAATTTCTGCTGGGGTATCGATGGGGAAAGGGGCACCATTGTAGATATGAATGAGCTAGGCGTCTGGGATGCCTTTTCAGTGAAAGCTCAGACGTACAAGACCGCTCTGGAGGTGAGTAAGACTTGATACACCCTTGAGTTGTGTGGCTAGATTTCTTTAGACACTGTACACCTAGTACTTAAAAGGGATGTTCCGGTAACTGAAGTCGATTACTTAGCAAAATTGACGGAAATTGTAATATTTTGTAAATGTATCTGGCAACAGCAGAATGGATTATGTCATCAGGTTAATTCAACTGAAAATGTCCTTGTTTTGTCTTTGCAATTTCAATATAGCATCAGCAAACTCAAATTGAAGATAATTACTTAGCTCATTTTTCCTTTGGAGGGCTGGAGTGTTTGAATAAGTTTAACCTTCTGTTAAGTCTCCACCATTGTGTCAAACAGTTCAAACTACTGTTAACTATTGAAACAGTTAAACTACTGTAAACTACTTACTTTTGTTGTTTATTATGTATTTGTGTTGTGATGTACATGGCTGCAGATGTGGAAAATAAAATATAATCAATTCAATTAACCTTTGTTAGGGTCCAGTCAGACTTACAAGCTTTTCACCGTTTATTTTTCTAAATAAATCAAACTTCTCTCCATCTCGCAGACCGCGATGCTGTTATTGAGGATTGACGACATTGTGTCCGGTTCCAAGAAGGCATCCGGGGGTGAGGGTCACGGTGCCACCGCCCCTACAGGACCAATGGAGGGCGGAGACTGATCATCGTACCAAACCTCACCACCTTTATGTGCAAGTAGTCGTCTGTGTGTAATATCGCCGTTGTCCTGGATGTGACATCCTTTTTTTGCTGTCCGTTTGCCAAAAATGTCCTCCAAGTTTTAGTAATGTCAGTGGAGGATGGATGTCACCTCTCGTAATTTAGATATCTCGGTGATAAAGCGCCATGCAATTTACGACATGGCTCCGTGGGTCGTATTATATAAGAATGTTTACTGGCAATGCAAGCTGAAGTTTCCATAAGTCTTAAAAACTCTTTTGTGAGTTGAATGTTTTGTTACACATAGTAGGACAGTTCATTCCATTCATGGTGTTCACTCTGTTCATTATAAATGTACAATCAGTCAATCGAAAAAAAAATGTCACATCGTCAAGATCAGTTCTGCAAGTGTGAAGCTGTTATTATTGAAAGGTAGCACAGAATAAAGATAAAGAGCAACTAACTATGTGACTGGAAGGGCTTGCTAATCAAGTAGCTGTAATCAAAATATCATCATAGACTTATTAAATGTCTTCTGTTATGGATTGGTCTCCTCATGGAAAATAAGATGACTTTTGAAAATTTCAGTAAGACTGTTAAGAGACATACCTCTGAGAAAATGTCTAATGTAATTGCCATATACAAATTGTGAAAGAATCTTCAACTTATAGATTGGTTTTGTGATCGACATTGTTGACTTTAAAGTGAGATTACAGGGTTTGGCTACAGAGTAACGAATCATGCAAAGAATCACTTGTAACGATTTCAGCATCAAAGAAGAACCGATTCTGTATTCAAATCTCAGAAAGTTTGCCAAATAAGTGACAAGTTAAAAGAAATGTCAGTCAAAATGTTACTTTATGATAGTAATATTTGTAAAAGCCAACAATCATTAAGAGGCTGCTTAATATCTTTACTCATGGTGTTACAATTCAGATTCTCTGAGGTGAAATACAAGACTCGACTGTTTGTTTGTAAGGCTAAATCTTCTGCATTACGCAGGAAACTATCGTATTGGGGATTGGGAGTCAAGCCCTAACTTCTCCCCGTAAGTATCGGTTATGCTAGGTAATATTATCCAACTTTAAATGAACTCTTTACTTCCTCTCTGGAAGTAAAGAAGAAGTCTGGAGATTGATAGCAGCAGTGTATCAAAATATCTCCTCGCATATCAAAATCTTTTCATGAAAACACCACCAGTCTTTTCTTTTCTGTTTTAATGTGTCTGATTTTGCACTTAAAATACTGATGTCATGTCACTAAAGTATTGCAAGTTAATCTTTAACAGATTACATGAGTGGCATTCAATCCATTTGTGGAGTGAAAAAGTCAACCAATCAAGGCTTGAAACTGAGATTTTTGTTATTTCAAGTTGTTGTGGTCAATATTTATAAAACAATATTTACCAAGCAAATTCAACTTTCATCACACTCTTTGTTAAGCCAGGACTATTGTAACGAATTGGTTAACTGGTTGCATTTGAGATTGGTTGGGAAAACTTGAAAATTTAATGAAAACGTAATAGCGAAACTTTCACAACTCCTGCCATGGTGTTCATTTCGAAATGGACTGACATGGTATGGGGAACCTACATAAACCAGGGTGGATAGAAAGCTGTTGAGCTATGTGTCATGTTTGTCATAAACTTACTTCATTTCACCTTTAACTATGTCAGCTTCTTGTTTGTTTTTAATTAGTTGGACAACATTTCGATGTGAGTTGCTCGCTGGTCTCTGCTATCGTGTTTCAGGTGACTGTACAATGTTTCAACTTCTAGAAACTGCATTCCTCAAATGAAAATTACCCCAGAACAAAATAATTCCCTTTTAC
>KN890825.1:0-12891 GCA_000934455.1 Apostichopus parvimensis
AGATTAAACCAAGTTGGTCCAGCAGGTGGTATTATTCAAGCATGTCTCCTCGTACTAGCGGACAAACTAAGGGGGTTCATTATTACAGCTAGCCTTTATTACAATACTGCAACATTTCAAGTGGTAAACCCTACTATTAACCTGAAGTGCTGCCAAAAGTAGTAAGAGACAGGTCTGTTAGAGCCAACTAGATTCACAGTGTCACCTTGACATATTCCAATAATTATTCTGATAATCATCTTTATTCCATGTTTAAGTTACCTAAAGTCTGTTTTGGGCCAACATTAATATTAAGGTCTTATGACTGCCTACCATCTCTGTCCAAAGGCAATGTGTTTTGTTAAATCAGTAAGTTATGAAATTTTTATTTGCTAAATTTCAACATGTGGTCTTGATACTTCTAGGTAAGGCTGAATCAATATCAACATTTTAGAATTATGCTTTTTAAGAACTCATTTATCTACAGAGCAGCCATTTATATTCAAAATGGGTTCTTAGAATCTCTGTTATAATCCTTTTAATCTTTAAACTTCTAATTCTCCATCTTATTTCTTATTTGTTCATGCTTTCATGATTGTACATTTTTACGTCTTTTATGTATACTTACTATGTGTCCTATTTATAAATTTTGTAATTTATACTGGAATAAAGAAATTGAAAAAATTGAAAAAATCAAACAGTAGAGATGATCTCATCAGACCAGCAGTGCCTGTTGCATGTAAATACACAACACAAAACATAACTTTCTATGCAGCCTAGCTGATGGATGCTGCAGCCCCCACAGCCTCCTACTTTTGACAATGTGGCTGTCCCTCTCATACCTTCACTAACAATCCTCAGTGAATGCTTGTTTGTCATTAGTATTCTCATATTCTTCATTTTTTCTCTGCATGATGTTTACCAGACCAACATGTTTGAGCTTGAAGCTGTGAGTGTACAGAAGTTAAAGTCTATTGTGGTGGAGCATGATGGCACTGGAGCCGGTGCTGGTTGGTTCTGTAAAGAGATCCTTGTCAAGGAAAGCAAAGATTCGAAATCAGAGTATATCTTCCGATGTGACAGGTACTAACATGATCTCATTTAAATGTACCTGTGACTGGTACACAGTTCAATTGCCTGTTGCTGTGACAGGTACCTGACAGTGTATGTGACAGGTGTTGCAAGCCTTTAACTTTCACTGTAGTTGAGACACGCACACAGACAGGTTAATTGCCTGCAGCTGTGACAGGTATTACAAATGCATGTGTGTATGTATGTTAGATCCTCCTGCAAGCAGGAACTCGCGAAGAAGCCATCATTGGCTTATCAAAGCCGCAAGCTAACCGAAGTCAGTCTCTTACATTCATATTTAACGTCCATCATTATGAATTGTCAATTGTCAACAACTCTGTAACTGGACGACATACATTAATCTTGGAGTGACTCCAACTTGGGACCTTATGATTGAAAGACAAATAATACTTGAAAATCTGTGTACATAAGTTTTATAAATCATCAAATACCTGTCTCATCCATGGTTGTAATCAAACCAGTTTTGAAGTGATACTGCCATCAACTTCTGACGTTATAATAGTGATGAAAGTATTAACTCTTGCAATTAGTTATACCTTCCTCAGTGCTTTTTACAGTGTTTTACCTATCATAAGTAGCATATGAAACAAGTGTATTCTGGGTTCTCAGGAACTGCAAAAACAATGGATAACTGACCTAGAAATTATAAACAACTGGAAAGGAGAAAAGGAATGTTACTGCTAGAACAGGATTTGAACCAATGACTCTGGGTTTGTTTCTCAGAAAAACGATAGGAAATTTGAAATGAAAACTTGTGCTCCATTATTTGCTTATTATCGAAAAATGTTCTTAATAGCAGGAGAACACTTACTACAAGGTTTGCAAACTTTCATTCCAACTTTATTTTTATTTTTCTTCAAGATGGCTGGATGAAGGACAAGATGACAAATTAATCAAAAGAGAACTTGTGCTTACAGAAAAAAGAAAAGTCAAAGGTATGTTGATCTCACCTTCCTGATAAAAAGCCATCTTTTATTCTACAGACTGGAAATATTCTATTCTGTCAAATAATTTGAGCATCACCTATGAGGTATTGTCAGCTTGATTCTTTTGTACCAGCTAGGCAGCATAGCAATAATCTCTCCCGATTATGATTTTCAGTTTTGTTCAGGTATTTTGTTTGCATATTCTGCCTCACGAACCAGTAGCATAAAATTGCCTTTCTCCATGTAAGTTGTGTATATCAGGGTCTGGGCATATCTGGGGAAGTACAGGTAAGTGCTTCCCTAAGAATGGTGCATAAACTCTCCATATTTGATAACAAGAAGTATATAGTGGGGTTAGCCATCCTCAAATTTCCTTACTTTTCTTTAAATTTTATTGATCCTCACTTTTTCTTCTGTTTGAGTTTTGTTTTCCAACCTTAGCAAACATTCTGAGTGGTTTTATTTTTTGTCATTTTGATCCCAGTAAGATAAATTTCACCATTGATTTAGTGATGACTCACCTTTGTGTCCTGTCTTTGTTGGATATTTCCAATGTAAAAATGATTGCATTCTCTCTGCTTGTGACTTTCTAATGGTCGGACATTTTATAAATGCTGAACAAGAAATTTGAACTATAAAGGTTAATGTATCGTGGATGCGTACTGCAGCAAATAGATGTACTTTCTTAAAGTTTGAATGCATTTCTGCACAAAAGGACAAATCTTATTCATTTGCTCTCTTGTAGAAAATGACTGGCATGTGTATGTGACTACTGGAGACGATGAGAAAGCTAGTCTTGCAGGTCCAGTCACTTTGTTTGTTTATGGTGAAAAGGAGCACAAAGAAGTTACTCTGAACCCAGTTCACGAGGAAGGATTTTCAGCTAGTAGCATTGAAGACTTCAGGGTGAGTTATATGACTGTTTGATTTGGTTCGTAAAAGTATTCGTTTGACAAATAAGTATCCATTGGTCAGATACACTCAGATATACGTAGCAATTTGAGGCATTACAGCTGCAGTAAACATCCTATAACCAACATCAGTATCATAATTATTTGATGTGTAAGGAATGATGTTGGAATAGATACAGGTATAAAAGTTATTTGGCAGGAGATATTCTGTACTTTTTTGGCCTCACATTAATTTGGTTTATTCAGGAACTTGGTGTTTGATATTGTATGAGTGTGTAGCTCGTGCACAGGTTATTGACTTTAGCAGTCAATGAACCAAGTTAGACTGCAGAATTGACATTGTTAACAATGCTTGAATGAAAAAGAGGTTTAGATCAAAGTGAAGATCAATGAAGATTACAGTAGCAGGAAATACAAAAAGTTCTGTTTAGATACAAGCATTTCTGGAAGGGAACATATAAAGTTATTTCATCAATTGTTGTTTCTGGTTCTCTTAGATCAATGTCGGTGATATCGGGAAATTCTCAAAGGTCAGAATCGGTCACAAGAATCCATCAAAGGAGAACTCATGGCAATTAAAATCCCTCCAACTCGTTGACAAGAACTCTAGCACCGTTCATACCTTTGAAGCAAATCGATGGCTCTCCCCTGAAGAAGATGATCTAGATGTGTGGAGAGAATTCCCAATTGCACAGGAAGGGAAGAAACCTGCCAATGGTAAGAATTTGGCCTTTAATTTTACTCCTTATAAGGCAACTCTGACATTTGTATCAGCTGCTATAGGCTAGGTTGATACTTTTGACTTAATGATTAGCTAGTGACATATTTTCCATCACAGTTTGAAAAGTAATTTCTCAAAGAAACTGAAGTGTTCTTGGATCTAAACATTCATTGGTCAATGCTGCTTTGCTGATAGAGAAAGTTAATGTCTTACATTTAGGTCATAGATTCCATACAGTCCTCTCTGTTGGTGTTCTAGGTTTATAATAATTAATAGTCCTGAAATGTTTGTTAATCTCACTTAGGGAGTTGTACTCTGACAGCAAGGTAAACTTTGTAATGGTCAGCAAAAAGGGAACAGCATTAGTCTACATTATTCTGAAGAACTGTCACATGAGAATACTCTGTAGAATGTCTCATTATTAGTTATATTAAATATCATAGCCTTAAGGATGACGATAAACACAAATATAATTTTGATATACTGTAGACTGTTAAAATACACGGCTGGAAAAGCACAGTCCCAAATTGAACATCTATAGCGCTTGTAATGTGTGAGAAATGACCCTTTAAACATTCGAGGGTTGATTAATAAAAGTGATTGGTTTATTTAGTCTAAGACACAGTTCCTCAGATGCAACACAAAAATCAATGGGAAATCAAAACACTTTTGGCCTTAAATGACAGTCTTAAAATGTAGTACAAATTTATCAAAGACAGATGGTTTTTAATGTCATCTGAAGGTGCTCTGTTGTTAATATATATAGTTTGTTTGTTTGAGTTATTTGAATATATAGAGCAATTTATTAGACATCAACATTTCTTCCTTTCATGAGAAGTCGACATCATTAGCAGTTTCTTCCCAAAGGAGGATTCCACAGATTAAGCATACTTTAAAAGTGAATAAATTGAAAACCAGAATACCTGTAGTAACATTACTAGCACTCATCCCCCTCCCCCCACTCACCCCCACCCCTTCGTTCTTGGACTCTGATATATCAAGACTAACATTCTGCGTAAAGCCATCCTTTTAACTACCGTCGCTCTATACCACATGTCATTAATATTTAACCTTTTGATCTCTTTCAGTGATCAAGTACTACATTCAAGTATTCACCGGCAGTGAAGCTGATTCCGAAACCGACGCGACAGTCTCTCTCAACATGTTTGGTAAAAATACAGATTGTGGATCAAGACAGCTAATAAAGAGCAAGAATAACAAAAAGATGTTTGCCAGCGGTCAAATGGATGTGTTTGAGATCGAAGCAGTTGCCCTGGGGAAGCTTCAAAAGGTTGTGGTCGGACACGATGGTGAAGAGAAAGGACAAGGCTGGTACCTGGAAAAGATTGTTATCAAAGAATCCAAGAATGCTAAGAATGAGTTTTTCTTTCCTTGCAAGAGGTTAGTGAAAATGTTTTTTGGTGTTGTTCTGTAAATTCTGAATCGTACTGTCAAATAGAACTAGTAGAATTCTCTAGTGGTATTATTTGCTTGAAGGAATAGCTTCTTAACAGCATATTGATGTATCTTGGCAGCAACCAGAAAAGTTTGTAGGTTAATATTTATGTAATGTACTAACCAAAGTCCATCAAAGTACACAAAAAAAAAAAAAAAAAACGTGTGAAAAGACACCTTCAATGAGGATACCTACCACCCTGACAAAAAATGAAAAAGCTTGTGGCAATCCGACCTGTGATAACAGATAAAACACATTAAATAAAAAAACGTGAAAAGATTGTGTTTCTGGAACCAATGGCACAGGTAAAATCACATGTTTGCTTTGTTCCTCAAACATTTAACAATGTGTGGAAACCAGTAGGTTTGACATGTCTGACAAAGTGTAACAATACATGTTTCTACCAGTGAAAAACCTGATACAATCAAACTCAAGAATTATACAATACATAGACAAGTTGGAAAATTCTGTATCAAAGATAACCTTGCTAGTTTACAGATGTTCACAAAATTGAATTTCTTGTCACAGATTCCTGTGTCAGTGTGTGTTTCTTACACACTTTGTGCCAGGAAAAGCTGTGGTAATGTGTGAAAAAGGGGAGACAATTGTCAAATCTGTGTCAATGTTTGTTAAAATGCAGGAGGTAGTCAGAGATAATCACAGGTTTTCACATGTGAATATGAAACTGTGACACATGTTTTTCTCTGTAAGTGCAAGAAGATTCTACAAAGATGCCACAATTTGCTTTCGAAAAAGAAAATGTTTGCGATGTTTGTTATGTTTCTTTAAACCTTTTGCTTCCTCTCTGACAAGGCTGAATGATTTTGATGATTACTTTTGTCATCTGCAGGTGGTTGGATGTCGGACAGGATGACGGGAAAATTGAAAGAGAACTCTTTGTCGGGAAAGCACCTGCAGGTATGGGCTTTGGATCGAAAGTTTTAGAGTGAAGTCTACTTTTCTTCTGTAGCATAACAGACCGAATCTAGTAAATATTGTATAGAGAAAGAGGTTTGATTTGGGTTAGAGTTTAAAGGAATCCAACGAACCTAATGTTTAAGTAGTTTTGTTCTGGGACAGAAAACATGAATCTTCACATAATATAACTGTGAGTGAGAAGTAGTGGTTTAAAATCACAGAATGTTTATAGGGAAGCATTGGAAGGTATGACTTATTTATTATAGTGCAGAGTGTTCTGTCAGCTTATAATACATTTGTGTTTGGTAGGATTATCTTTACAGTATTTATAAATACATATAAATGTCAACTAACTGTGGCATGATTCTAATTACTAGTACAGTGTATGTGTGACCCTGTCTGCAATAGTTTGTTCTGCACACTGAAAGTCTCTAAAGGATGTTTATATTGAAGAGACATGTCACAGTAACATTTGATCACTCTCAGACATGACTATTGGGTTCCCATAAACGTGTAAACTGGGAGAAGCTCGGCCCCAAGCAGATGTTATAGGTACATATTTATTGTCCGCTACATGCTAGACAATGAGGAGTGTTTAATAAGTACAAAAGAAATGTGTCATAAGTCTTGAAAATGCCAGTGAATGTTAAATGTGAGTGACCGTTGCTGGCCTATCTAGCTTATTTTGGGAGGCAGTAGTTAGTGATTTTTTTTAAACCTTCTTTAAGAAAATATAAATTTCCTTAAGTACCGTTATTAGTATCTGCTCTTGTAAAAAGTGTCATTCATCAGCAGGCATAGCATTATCAAGTCCTCATTTCATGGCTGCAGTCTTGAAAAAAGTGATCTGGTATCAGGAATATTGGACCCATGTTTGGCTTTTGAACTAATATTCTTAATTTACTTGACTAGCTGACTTGGTTGACAATAATTGTATTTGTACTCTTTTGTCATTTAATTATCGTACCAGAAAATTTGACAGCCTCTGTTGTGCTTTGATAAGAAAGTTAGAATAAATAGCTCATGATATGAACTCTTTCGGTTCCCTGGGAAGTTCCCTGGGAACAGAAAGCACATATTCAGGTTTAGCTTTGGAGAGTCCCTTATCTCACTGATTAACATGACAATAGCTAACCACAAGATCTCATGCAGAATAAAAGCAAAAGAGTTCAAAAATAGATATCCCATGTAGCTACTTTAATTTCCTTTTATGAGCCCTCAGGACAGGTGTGTAGTATTTTTTGAGCTACACTTAGACTATGCAAAGTTTGGAAATATTCCTTAAACTTGACATATTCTACAGAACAGCGAAAACATTTTTCAGTGACATGAGTCGGTTGTAAATTGTCCAAAATATTCTTTTCAGAAGTTTCAAAGTATTATAGGTCCCCCTGTTGTGATACATGACTATCAGTGGTTCACTCCTTGCTTCACTTTGTTACTACAGTTTAGGAAAGATCATAAAGTAAGGTTAGGTGAGGTAATGATAAAGATAGGTGATGAGGTAAATGTAGGTAAGGTATGCTTATATATTGCTAATGAGGTCAGATTAGGTAAGGTACACTTATAGATAGGTAATGAGGTAATTTAAGGTAAGGTACACTTATAGATAGGTAATGAGGTAATTTAAGGTAAGGACACTTATAGATAGGTAATGAGGTAATTTAAGGTAAGGTACACTGTTAGATAGTTAATGAGGTAATTGTAGGTAAGGTACACTTATAGATAGGTAATGAGGTAATTTAAGGTAAGGTACACTGGTAGAAAGGTAACGAGGTAATTTTAGGTAAGGTAAACTTACAATATGTAGTGAGGTAAGTTTAGGTAAGGTCCACTTATAGATTGCTAATGAGGTAATTTAAGGTTAGATTAGGTAAGGTAATGGTAAGGTAGGTAATGATGTAAGTTTAAGTAAGGTACATAGGCAATGAAGTAAGTTTAGTAGGTAAGGAGATAAGTTTAGGTAAGGTTCACTTATATATAGCTGATGAGGTAAGTTTAGGTAAAGTAATGGTAAGATAGGTAATGATGTCAGTTTAGGTAATGTACATTTATAGATAGGCAATGAGGTAAGTTTAGGTAAGGTTCACTTATATATAGCTGATGAGGTAAGTTTAGGTAAGGTCATGGTAAGATAGGTAATGATGTAAGTTTAGGTAAGGTGCATTTATAGAAAGTTATTTCATGCATATGACTTACAGGAATCTTGATTCACTTTTGTTACAGCTCCAACCTGTGTGACATCAGTAGCAGCAAAAGCAACCGTTGACACCTTGACCGTAACCTGGCAACCACCTGCCGCAGTGACAGGTTATAGAGTGACACTTGACCCTCCGGATGCTACAACCTCTGAAATTAAAAGCAGTGATGCAAAGCTCACTGAAGTTCTATTTGAGAAATTGACCCCTGGAAGAGAGTACCAAGTCAATATTATCTCTATTAATGGGGACCTTGAGAGTGAGAACGTTTCACTAAAGGCCACAACAGGTGAGGTGGAAGTTTGTTGATCATTCCCCAGTCATTTTTCCATTGTTTACTAATATAATATACATGTTAAACCAAACTTCTCTGAAAATCCCTTTGGGTTGTATGGAATGGAACTGGTAACACGATAAACAAGGTACTGTGGCTTCTGACTGGTGCTCTCCAGCAATGAAATGGCTATGTAGGGATCGCTACCAACTAACGTCTGGTACGCTCAGTTGGTAGAGTTTAGGGCTTGTAATTTCTGAGGTCACTGGTTTCAGTCCTGCTTCAGCTAAAAATTCCTTTTAGACAGAGTTTTAATAATCCTTGAAATAGACCAATGATACATTCTAGTATGCCAGTCATTTCTTGATATTGTTTTTATTGTTTGATAACGATAAATGACTTTGTGTGAGTGTTATTAACAAGCATTATTTCTCCAAAATTCCTGAAAAGCAATGTCAGTGAAATGATGAGTCTGCTTCCTAGCAGTTAAACTACTTTTGTGTATGGTTGGTGGCAGCACACTGACAAGAGTCTGACATGTCATGTGTAGTTTGTTTTGTATGATTCCTGACTCATAATGCTATATAGCTAAACTTAATAAAAAGTGTAATTGACCTCTCACCAGATTCACTCAATTTACTTGAGCAATGTTAGTTTTGTACAAAGTGTGAAGTTTCTTTTTGTCCACAAACTTGGAAATTTGCAGTTAGCTTCCACAATTAATGCTATTTAACAACATCAGCCCTGATTCTTATATGCAAAGTAGGCTAGGTTTGTGTAAAGTGAATTAAATTGATTGTATGTTATATTCTTTCATTAGTACCCAGTAAAGTGAGCAACCTTAAGGTAGATGCCACTAAGGATACCATGAAAGTATCTTGGGAGAAACCTGAGGGCGACGTGACATGCTTTAAGGTCAAAATTCATCCCAGTGATGCAAAGAAGCCCACAGTTAAGACTAAAGATGGAGATACCACCAAGGTCCAGTTTACTGGTCTGACAACCGGCAAGGAATACAAGATTGAGGTGATATCAATCAGTGGGGAGAAGGAGAGCGAGAAAGTAACTGTCTCTGAAACAACAGGTGAGATCAAAGTCTGGTTTGAGGCTGCTGTTGGATATTGTCTCATACTGTTCCGTCTGAGTCCAAACTAAATATTGATTAGTTTCCATATTTGTGAAGAGAGAAGAAATGATTAACAGGGATCCAACACAAGTCAGGCCCAGAGATGAGTTTATTGGTCACAAGAGTTGTATTCCTTATTTTACTGACACAAACCTTAACTAAACCAATAATTTCTTTGATTGATGATGATGATAACCATAAAAGTTTCATCCATAAAAGGAACTGTTCAGGAGGAGTATTGTGAAGGTGGCTGGAACGATTAATACTGAAAGTGGAAAAATTATGATACAGGGAGTTCCTCAGTCCTTCTGATTACTAACCTAACAATTTCCTTCTTTCATTCTTTGATATATTCAGGGGCAGCAGAAGTGGTGCTTGCACCAGTCTCGGATCAGGCATTGAAGGGAAAGGTTAACTCCTTGACAGCTACATGGACAAAGCCTAGTGGTGACATCACCGGGTACCTGGTGGTCCTAACTCCGCTAAACAAGGACCCTCAGGAGATGAAGATCGATAATCCAGATGAAACTAGTGCAGAGTTTAAAAACTTAGATGCTGGCCTAGAGTGTACTGTTGATATCATCCCATTAGCTGGGGAAACCAAAGGAGAAAAAGTGACAATTAAAGGCAGAACAGGTTTGTACTGACATTAGATACTTCATCTAAGGAAGTTGGCAAAGAGAGAGGGAGGGAGAGTGATTGAAGATACAAACATAGCATGAAAATCTATTTATTATATATAGCAGCTGATTGTGTGTTTAAGTAATTGTGTTTTGCCCTACAGATATGTTTTAGCATAGAATGTTATGTTATTGTTAGTTTGTAGTATTTATGCACAACATAATGTGTAAAAGCCTGAAGAAAAGTCTGCTACTTGCAAAACAATAGTCCATACATAAACCTCAGGTGTACAGCAAATTAATACCTACCCTGCTCTGTATACAAGAAATGGGTCTTTAATCCTACTTGCCATTTGGTGGTCACAAAACGTATTTCATACTAGTCTCACAGAAAGATTACAGCTTCTACTTTTTGTGAATCTGGTTTAAATTGCAATGTTATATGATATTTTAGAAAGTGATTAAGTTAAGCAAGCTACAGTCATTTAATAATTCCATAAAGATTGAATTACTCTTGATTACTTATACTGCAAAAGCTTTTATGCTTTGAGTAATAATAGGATGTTGGAATAGGCAGAGAATTTTGTCTTCATTCAAATGATGGAAATAAGTAGGTCCTAGTTTACAGAAGTGAGAAATTAGCTATGAATACAGCATTCCCCTATAATAGTTTCAATGATCAAAAAAATATAAGTCCAACATTAGATATCAGGGCACATTTTTTAGTGGTACTCCAGTCGTCCGACAAGACCAAATTCAGATCGCATTGAAACTAAATACCCCTGATGGGTAAACTGATAACTTGCTATCACCCCCAAAGCAAACCTACACATCTCTATTGCAGTACTGTATGCATTGGTCTTTCTTTTACTTTTTCTACATTTGCTGTTCAGGCAACCTAAATATAAGGGCTGGTTTTCCAAGGGATAACCAGTAAAAAATCCTTACAATTTTGCCCTTGATATTACCAGATCTCAGTTACTTTGCTCTTTTAGTTTGATGATAAAATGAACTTTTCTCAAAGTGAAAGCTCTCAAAGACATCATTGCCACTACTGTGACTGTTCAGCAGTTCCTTCATATCATCATACTGCATGCCAATGTCATAGTCTCCATTCAGATTTATAGATTTTAGAATTGTACGTTTGGCATCTAAGAAAAAATTCTCCCAATTCAAACAAGATTACGACTACATCGTTTCATGAAGTTCATTTTCTTTGTGTTTATGTGTATCATTCTGCATATTTTGTTTTCCATCATGTTTTTATTTATATCGTATTTTTCACCTGTCATGCTCGCTTCTGGAATGTTATACTCAGAACTTGCAAAAGTTCCTAAAGTAAAGTCAGCCAAAGCTGACAGCACTTCAACTGCTATCAAGGTAACGTGGGGAAAGCCGCGCGGGGACATTTCTGGGTATCGTCTGACTTGCTCTCCTGAAAAGGGGTCAGAGTCTGACACCAAGGAAATTAAATTAGACGGCCCAAGAAATTATGAGGCCACTTTTGATGGTCTCGACTCGGACACAGAGTTTGTCATAGAAATTTTCACGGTTCACGAAGAAAGAGAAAGCTATAGAGTATACCTTGCGGCAAAAACAGGTAAGATTTATAGATTTTGCAATTTTTCTACGCACGCATGGGTTGCTGTTTATGATGTTTGTTCGACACTTTAGCACATTATGATCCTTTTATATGGATAATAATTTAAGCATAGTAGAGAGTGAAGTGTAAGGCTTTGGCAGGAATTAATCATTACAGAGCTAACAATTGACAATCTGAACGTGAAATGTTTGAAAATTGGTTTGAAGCGCAGCAAAATATACTTATAGTCCCTATTAACAACATGTTACACTGTTGATAGGGTAAAAATATCTTATCTATAGGCCTACTTTCCTCTGGAATTCCTTACCTTCTTCAGCCCCACTAACCAAGTAGGGATAGTTGACAGAAATGTTTAAACTTAAAGTGTTCATTTGAGAATCTAAATATGCCATGCATGTCAATTGCTGAGAGTTACAGATAAAAATGTTTTGAAGTTCTAGGAAAACTACCCTGATAGTAAAAGGACACTTTTATACTTGAAACTTGAAGATTAATTAGGATATTTTCAGTAATTTTGTTGCATTTGGTGGTTAAATGGATTTAACTGCAAGCAGTGTGTGAAAAGCTTAAGTGGTTGCTAATAACTATTCATGTATAGATTTAGTTTTATTAAAAACTAAACTTTGTAGAACGGTACTTTATTCGCTACTTAATTTAGCATGTTTCAGTATTCAGCTATTAAAAGTTTTCACTGTTGACAATTGAGAGCCAAGCTTTCTAGTAAAGGGTTGTCATATATGGATGTTGATGGAGGGTTTCAGTTGTTACTTTGGGATCAATTTATTTTGGAATTCCTTGGGCGATACTATTGTAAGACAACTTTTTGAACAATTGGTGTTTTATTATATATGTGTTGGAGTATTAATAATTTGTCATGAGTAGACTTCTTGTCTGTGTTTAACTGCTAAAGTGTTGTTCTGTAGAACTTACTGGTGAAGGCGACATAGGCTTGACATCATTCCAAGTTAGGCTGTGTCATGTGGGTTTCAGTCATTATTTCCTTTTGTGTGGTGGTGGTGCTCATGTTGGTGTAAGGATGTCATTTTCCTTTGTGTGGTGGTGGTGCT
>KN890825.1:23402-40078 GCA_000934455.1 Apostichopus parvimensis
TATCCTTGAAAGCATAATGTCCCATTCAATATGCTTCTATGTACAGAATACAGTATGGTTCTTGGTTGTGCCGGTTTCGTGTTATATCCTTGAAAGCATACTGTCCCATTCAATATGCTTCTATGTACAGAACACAGTATGGTTCTTGGTTGTGCAGGTGTTGTGTTCTATCCTTGAAAGCATGATGTCCCATTTAACATGCTTCTATGTACAGAATACAATAGCTATAGTGGAGATCATCTGTCAGTGTCTAAACCTGTAGTCACATAATCAGCAGTAAATAGCAGTTGTCTGTATTTAGTCACCAGTTTCAACAAGTAAGCCACCAAACCTATAGGATATTAATATTAAGCGGATCAGTCGAAAACATCTCAATGGTTTTGGCTTTTTTACACCAGATATAAATTATAGAGTACCTCAATGGTTTTTATATGATTCTAAAAATTGTGTTGACTAATTTTTCCCTTGATGCTATTAACCATATGTATAATAAAGTTTTATTAATTTTTTCCTTTTCATTATTTGAATATACAGTCTACCATTCATGTTGCTAAACTACTTTTTCTTTTATGGGATTTTACTATCAATGTGAATATATTAAAATTGATCATAATCAATACAAGACACTGCTTCCAGGTTATTTAAATCATGTAGTTTGTTAGCAGTATGTAGCATAGGACCAAGCCTGTGTCATAGCAACTCAGTCTTCAATTTACCAATTACGTTTGAAGAGCTGCGAAGACTTTCACATTGAGTTGTGTCAATGTCCATACAAACCACTGCTTGATATGTGTGATCTACATATAATATAGGAATAAAGTTGACCACTTATGACTCATTGTCCAAGCATCACCCTTCTTCTTCTTTTCCTCCTCCTCCTCCAACATGCAAACAGCATCTCAGACCAGCCAAGTCTACAACCTATCTGCTACCTCCACCAATAGTACCATCCAACTCACCTGGGAAAAACCCACTGGAGAAAATTTGATCGGATATTTGGTCTCTTACTCTGTTCCTGGAGGTGCAGTGACCGACATCAAAATAAATGAACCAGATACGACGGAGGCAAACATTCAGTATCTCGTAGCTGGACGGGAATATTGTTGTGAGATTAGCGCCCTCTATAAGGATCACAGTAGCAGGAAATTAATCCTAACACAAAGAACAAGTAAGGTTGACAGAATCAATACTTGTAGAAAATGTGTTCATCTGTTGTTTTAGAGGTCATTGGTATAATGCTTCCAATTTGGAGCATCCAAAATATCTAATGGTTTTAACCATCCGTGATATTTTGAACATTTTAAAATTTTGACAGCCAAATGTCACAGGGAGAGATATTGCTTTGACAGTGGATGTAGTGTGCTTATTAAATGATCTGTATGTAATGATAAGATATATGGAGACTTTAATGCCCGTTTTGAAGCACCATATTGCATTTGGAAAATTTCTCTCAGGTAGAGGTTGTGATTTTAATTCAACTCAAGAGTGAAGGTGAGATGGGGAAGTGAGATAACATAATAAATGACATCGGTGGCTTTCTTATTCAATAGCCATATTATTATTTTATTAAGTATTGATTGCAATAACCATTTAGTGTCCTCATATGTTAAAATTGTATTGATTGCGATGTCTGTTTAGTGTCCTCAGATGTTAACATTGTATTGAGTGCAATATCCATTTAGTGTCCTCATATGTTAAGATTGTACTGATTGCAATGTCTGTTTAGTGTCCTCACATGGTAAGATTGTATTGATTGAAATATCCATTTAGTGCCCTCAGATGTTAACATTGTATTGATTGCAATATCCGTTTAGTGTCTTCAGATGTTAACATTGTATTGATTGCAATATCCGTTGAGTGTCCTCATATGTTAAGATTGTATTGATTGCAATGTCTGTTTAGTGTCCTCAGATGTTAAGATTGTATTGATTGCAATCAATTATTGTATCATCCGTATAGTTTCATTAATCGAGTGATGTCAGTTCTATTAGAATGTCACTCAGTCAAAATTTTATAGTGGTAACAAAATGCTGATTAACTGTACCTTCATGGTGGATGACACCTTCTTATTAACCAAATCACCAGCTTATTAAGGATTGTTTGCAATTTGGTAGACTATGGAAAACCATGGATTGCTTTGTTAGTATAATCACCCACTCATCTTATGGCTGGCTTAGCAGTAGTTCTGTATGTTTTGCTTCATTGCTTGTGGTTCCACAGCCTCTCTCCACTCTACGTAAGAACTTACCTCTTTTTTGGGGGTGGGGGGAGGGGTGGGGCAAAGGCAGGGCATACATCCTCATCTATATAGGTAAGTACTAGTACTCTGTCAATACCTTGAGTTTTACCTTCCCCCATTTTGTTCTCGTCAGAACCTCAACTCCCTACCAATATTCAGGTAAGCAGCATCGAGACAGAATCTCTAACACTGAAATGGGAAAGACCTACTGGAGACCTGTCTGGGTATCTGATAGGGTACAAACCTATCTCCGTCCCAACGGTAACAAAAGGGGAAAGGGGTACCGAAGAAGGAAAGGGAGCAGAGGAAAGAGGCGAGGATAAAGATCCCGAGGAAGAAGAAAAGGAAACAAGGGAGGAGAAGGAGACAGAGACGGAGGAGAAGGAAGTTACTGAAATGAAGGAGATGTCTGTCGAGGCAGATAAGGAAGAGGTAGAGATTGGTGGTCTTATAGCCGGTCAGGTCTACCTCATCTCTCTCTGTACGAAGAGCCAGGAAGAGAAGGGGGAGGTGCACACCATCGAACAGAGCACAAGTAAGCAGATATAAAATAACAGCTTTGTTTCAAGAAGCTGAAGTCACTGAAATGAAACAAACAATTAGTGACTTTCTGCCAATTTATTCTAGTAAGCATTAATCTTCCATATATTACCCTAGTAATCAACCTTCTTGCTACTTTCTCAGATTAAGATTGAAGCTATGTGCATAGAAGCAGTAGGCTTTGAGACATTTGTACAGAAATTATCTGCAGACTTAAAAATTCTTAAAGAGTCCTTATAGTTGAAAGATAAAAGATAAAAACAATATGACAAACAACGTTGTGCACATGTAGCTGTGTGAAGGAAGGTATGGACAATTTAACAAGCCACTTTAGAAACCAGTTTACTATTAGTTAAACCCTGGTTGATTAAAACTACAAAGAGTCTGTAAAATGCTGGTTATTGGGACATATTGCATATGAAGCCCTTTTTTATATCTGTGGTAGTAATTTGAATGAAAGAAATACCTCCCCAGATTGGGGGTGGGTGGGGAGATATTGGAAGGTATTAAATCCATAGACACTTTTTCCCTCAGAGAATAGAATTAAGTCTCTCTCAGTTTTAATGGAACTGCAGGTCTTAATATACCGTATTGTAATTAATGGACTGGAAATGATCATATATACAATGATCACCTCTTGAGGTGAAACCTAGAAATATAACTGAGCTCATAACTGTTAACATACTGTCATAAAAAAACCATATTCCCATTTCATAGTTGCTCTTCAACTAGCAAACACATGCTTTGAGCTATTAAAGCATAATTATTTAGCATACCTGATGTCACCACATCTGTTGTTGTTATTTTGTTTTAGAGCCAGAAAAGGTCCAAGATTTGACAGCCAGTGTAGCCCAGACCAGCATCAATGTTGCCTGGAAGCCACCAGCTGTTGGTGGATGTACTGGGTTTGTGGCTACTTGCTCCTCCCAGAGCTCAACTGACACCTCCTCAGCTACAACTACCAAAGAACTCCCTCTGGAGGAGACCTCTGTTATGTTTGATGACTTGAAGGAGAACGAGGTCTACGAGATTGAAGTATTCACCATCAGTCGGAATCAGAAGAGCGACGGATGTAGCCAAAGTGTAACCATGGTTACCACAAAGAGTATGTTCACTTTCGGATACGTTACTTTCATCATTGTATAATATGTTGCGTACATTCTGGAACTAAGTTTTATGCTTAAAGATTAATTTGACACAGGAAGATTGAGACTAAAATTTGCTTACCTCTCTTAGCATAATCATCAATAGCAGGAATGTCCAAGGTCGTACATGTAATAACATAGAGATAACACTCAGGGAAACATGGAGGGGATGCCACATATTTAGACTATAAATTAGGTTTATAATTTCATCTACTAACAAGCTTATGTTATTCACTACTATTTGTGGGTGGAGGTTGAAAAAGGGGGGAGTCACCACCAAAATCATCTCAATATGGAAAAGAAAAATATACCAAACTGTTTGTTGAAAACCATATCTCAATATCTTGTCCCTAAATCAAGATAAGGTTGATTGAATAGAGGCAAGTTCGATTCTTCCTCAGAGTTTATCAGAGTAGGGGTCTGTGACGTCATCAAATGACAACAAATGTGCCTCAGAAACTTTAATTTTCTAATTATAATATTCTCCTTGATTTATCCTTGAAACCTGAACGCATTTGAAATGCTTCCTTAGCTGTCAATGTTCTCTGTATGTAGAATGTCATCAAAATGCAACTTTTTGTAGCAATATTATTTTCCTCTGTGACTAAGTGAGTTAAATATAATAAAGAAAAAGAAAAACATTTTCAGTTGAATTGCTTATGATGACACTCGGTTGTTGCCAGATGCATTCACAAAATATCACCAAATTTGAATAATTCATATCTTTGCCATACACAGTGCTCCTAGGATGTGGTTTTGACATAAAGGTGTAGAAAATTATCAGCATTTTTCATTTATAAGAGATCAACATCACACGCCCACCCTTTAACTGTCTGACCTGTTATTCATGAAGAGCAGTATTGTAACACCAGTTAAAAGAGAATTAAAGGCATTGAAGACTCGCCCCAAACCGCGTGCCGCCCTCTGAAAAAGTTAACTTTCCGTTGCTTGCATGTGACGTTTTGTTCATGTCGCTACAAAATGCAGACAGTAATGAAACATGATACCTTGTTATCTTTAGCTGGACCTGAGATGTCCATCGCTGTATCGTTTATACACTGTGCTGTGGGTATTGACCACAGCTGTATGTACCGACTGTACACTAGTGTCTAGCAAGCTGTGTGTGTATTTTCTGGGATCGATGGTGGTGTCTAACACTTCTGTTACACCTCATTCGAAACTAGGTCAGATTACCGGCATTAGACGTTTCTTTTTGCGCGAGTCTTCACACCCTTTAAGCATTAATGGGAAATGCTTACTGGAAACTGATGTTTACAAGATTTAAGTTAATAGCATGAATGAGATGTTCATATATAGTAACAAGATGTTCATATCTTTGAAATTAAAGTTGCTTTTGAAATCATAGAAGGAATTTAATGAGCTAACACTCACACCAACCTTTTAGTTCAGTCTATTGTAGAGCACTTGCAAATTTAGGTCATGGACGCCCCAGGGAGGGAATTAACTCTGAATTGTGGGTAACTTAATACGGTTGTTGAGTACTTTTCAAGTTGATGCATCAAAATGTGTCTGGATTTTATACAAACAGTTGTACCAACTTGAGATGATAAAGTAAATAAACAAATGTATATAAATTCTTTTATTATTACCTTGATGTTGAAGTGGACAATTTTGGCTTTTCTTCGATTTACTGGTTTATTGACAGTTAAGTTGATGTATGATTCTTTTCATTGATAGAGCTTCCCCAAGCTCAAGATGCATGTATAATATCAACAAGGAGCTCCTTAACAGTATCATGGAAGAAACCAGACCATGATGACCTCACCGGCTATGAAATAAGCTGCTTTCACATCGGTAAGTTGGATAAGAAAGAAGGTTCCTTCCTGCCCACTGGTGACCAAATTGAAAATGCCGCAAGTAAGGATATATCTAGAACCGATGGCAAAGAAGAGAGAGGAAAGGAGACTGACCGACCCGAGGAGGAGGAGGAGGGACCGAGAGGAGGAGCATCGAGGGATCCGTCAGAGAAGGACGAAGATGCCATAGAATCTTCGTCAGAGTTAGCCTTGAAGAAAGAGGAAAACGGAGATAGCGGGGTCAGTTCAGAAGCCGACGAAGGGAAGAACTCAAGCCCCCAGAAAAACAAACAGGAGACGGGAGTCAAGAGCTACGAGGAGGAGATGGTTTTTACCACAATAGTAGACGCCTACCAGACGGAGACCCTGATCAGTGGCCTGAAGAACTCGACGGAATACAGAGTCGAGATAACATCTCTCTGTGAGGAACTGAAGAGTGACGTGGTCATCCTGCAAACCAAGACAAAATCAAGTGAGATTGTGTTTGGATTTTTGGGCAGTCTTTCTTCGCTCGCTTATGTAGTCCCAGATAGCAATTGACCTTTTCCATGTTTCTTCAACTTTGAATAACAGTTACTTTCCCTTCTTGCATATGTGTGGTGCAGGTGTAGAGGTGCACGAGGTCTCTTGTGTTTGCAGTTTATCCTCTCGGTAGTAGTAGAGCTGTAGTAGTATACTGTATCTTCTCTATAGTAACGCTTTACTTCTGTTTCATCTTTTATTTGTCTTCTTATTGTGATGTTACTCCTCCTCTGTGGATAACCTAACCTTGTGAAACTATTAACACATATCTCAGGAATTTACGCAACGATTCTTAGAGTCACTGAAATCTGCTACGTTTGTCGATCACATTATATCCTCTGGGTTGGTTTGTTTTAATAAGGATTTGTCATCCCTTTGTTTTGTTCTTGAAATCTACTGTTGGTTTTGCTTGGTAAAACATGTTAGTGATGATAATTGGGACTTTATATGTGTGTTTTTACACATTATTTGCTGTTTATCCCTTTTTGAAATGACAGCATTTGCTGGTTTTTTCTCCTGTGAAATAATCAGGGAAGGCACCGTGTCAGCAAAGTTTAAAACACCAGTTTTTAACATCATCAAAACATATAACATCCCTAAATTTGTCTAGGTAACAGGTTATCTCTTCCAATAGGCTGTTACTAGGCAGTCTGCAAGAACCCATTTGAATTTCTAATACTACGTCCAGTTGGCTCTGCATTTTAATGTTTTCATGTGTACTTTGGAAAATGCTTAAGTCTGAGGCAAAATTGACTGTAAAAAGAACTAAGTAAAGGGAATTTGTACAATGCATGGATCTAATGTTAGGTGTTGCTATAAGTTTTAACTCAGTTCATGATTGAGACATAATAGCACCCCACTTAAATTTGAACATGATTTCATATTAGCAATTAGACAATTCTGTATTGTGTCAAGAAGAATCAAAGAAGTAATTTACACATAAACATGTGTAAAATAGAAAGAAATTATAATATTCAGTAAAACTTGAAAATTAAAAGTTAAAGTTACTATGATAAAGTTACTATGATGAAGTTACTTATAGACTATGGACTGGTAGGGAATACACAAGCAGTTATTGGATTAGTCTCAATATTATGAAGCTACTTTGCATATATAAGACAGTAGTAGTAGAAACACCATGTATAGGGGGAAGTCTTGTGTATTATATAGTATACTGTAATATATAGTATATGGCATATATATATAGTGTATATATAAACATATATTATATATATAGTATATAGTGTGTGTTAATACCTGTAATGGGAGACAAGTTGTGTGTTCTGAGACACCTTATAACAGGTATCAATGTTATATAATGTATTATAGTAATAACATGTGGTGTGATGTGAAAAGTATTTCGTGAGAACTGCTCATAAAAAATGCTATGATTAATATGGCTAGGGCTTGTTGGTTCCATTAATGGTGCCAAAATTGTATGTGCAAAATGTGAATATGTAAGCAACATTATAACAAGAATACATGAATTTGAATTAACTGTGTGCTGTTCTTTAGGTTTGTGATATTAATGAGAACATGCAATCATTAAATTACAATACATAAATCTTCAAACCAATTTATGAGTTCTGAACAAAGTGAGTGAAGGCACCTGATGTGGAAATAATCCCCATGGTCACCGAATGAAACGTTACCAATTATTCATCAAGATATTTCTGCAGTAAATATTGAGAAATTAGAGCAAAGATGTTAAATGCAATACTACTTCTGATGGTGTTTCTGATATAATGTGGGACAGTTAAAGGAATGTATTTCCTTACATCTCAACTTACTTGATGGAGTGCATAAGAATGAAGGAGGGGTGGGGTGGTGTTGGGGGGGGGGGTTGGGGGATTATGCATTGGGAAGAGAACCAGCAGTTGCTGGTGCCTTTTATTATTTGTCTTCTGTTTCTGATGTAATGTGGAAGATACAAACAGTTCAAGGAATGTATTACCTTCACATCTCAACTTACTTGAGTGCATATGGTAGTGGGGGGAGTGGGTGGGGGGTTGTGGGGTGGGTGACCAGAGGCTGGGGAAGAAAATAAACAATAACTGGTACTTCTTTGATTCGTCTCATTCAGGATCTCATTCAGAAAATTTGTAGGAAATGCTAGCGTTTACTTTCTTTCTGCTTGATGTAGTTTATACATATTTCTTGTTCTTTAGAGATGTTTATTTCTCTGCTGCTTTTCCTATCTGGTAGCTACTGCTCTGTATTATTTTGTCTTTGCTGAATATGCAAATAGTTTACCTCTCTTGTGTACAGTATACTCATTGCATCTTAACATACCCTCTACTTTATATTTGTATTATGTAACCTTACCTGGAATATTGTGTATGTTTCTCTCTTGTTTCAAGATATCTTTCCATTGTTGTGTGTTACTACTATATTACCCTTGGCAGAAACTATTTCTCTGTGCAAGAAAACAAACTAATAATTTAACTTCTTCTCGGGTGCCTTGGCACATTTTGAATGAACCTAGATTGGTTATAGTGTGTCGTTGAAAAGTTTGTTAAGGTGTGCCTCATGTATCAACAAAGGAGAATGTTAAAAAACAAACCTTATCACTTGAGAAGAAACAAACTAGACCCGGAATCAGAACCTTCTCTTGCTATCCTGGCTTCCCTACAATGTCTCAACTGCAAGAAAATTCCATTAACAAGGGTTTAAAAACATGAAATGCATATAATAGCATCTCTTCTCAAGTTCAAGTCATATTCCCAGTGGCAAAAATAAACTTAAGGCCGGGGACTGAACAATCTGCAAAACTAATACCAAAGAACCTTCCTAGATGCCTGAGGAAAATACGTCAGGAGCCATTGTTTAATGCTTAGAAGTGCCCAGCCAGTCAACCAATCACAAATACGCTTCCTATCAAAGCAGACATACCCTGCAGCAAAAATAAATCGATTGTTAAATTGTTGCTGCATGATAGTTAAAAATGTTAAAGTGTTAGATTAGAAAATACCACATGGCCTATGATAACACTCAATTGATGCCAGGTTCCACTGTAAAGGCTGTGAACCAGGACCAGGTTTCACAGACCCCTCAGTCGGGAAAAGAATTTTTAATTGCAGTCTGGTCTATTGATGTGGTACTATCATGTATAATGATTTTTGCCAACCTAACAAGAACAGATAGTTGTAAAAAAGGAATTGTAGAGACCACATCAGAGTGTTGTGTTTACAAGTTAGCAACACTTTTTCTCAGATTGGTAAGCATATTTTACACCTGTAAAGCTGGTTAAGAGAGGATCATGCAGCGGTTATCATCATTTTGGTTTGAGAAACAGCATGAATGGCCAAGAAAGGCAGATTCTAAATCTGTTTTAGTTGTTGAAAAGTAACAGCTGGTAGGACTGAAATGTAGGGTACTGTGTATATATAGCAGAAGACTGATGTATTGTCAGCCCACATACGGGTGTTTCGATGGAACTGAAAACCCACTATATCGTTTACCACTAGGTTTTAACTTTATTGTTCAGTATGATATTTATTTTGCCATAATTTTTACATTTCTAGAGCCTCCTCCTATCCTGTCCACGGAGCAGAAAGCTACAGACAAGGAGATAGTGGTCACCTGGTCTACACCTCCATTGGATTTTAACGGCTACAAGGTGGTCTGTTACAAAGTACCGGCTGCATCTCAAACTGATTCCAAGGATGATGATGGAGGAGGAGATGAAGATAAACAGGAGACAGAAGAAACAACAAAGCAGAAAGACGACGAAGCAATTAATCTGGCCGAGAAGAAGAGAGTAGCCGATAAAACCTTGGCTCCAGAAGCAACAGAGGTGGCATTTGAGCAATTGGAGAGTGACACCATGTACTTCATCGAAATGTTCACCGTACACGGAGAGATTGAAAATGAGGCCGCTGAGGTGACCATCAGAACAGAGAAAACAGCAAGTAAGTGATAATAATAATAATGAGTAATATTTACATAGCGCATAATCAGCAAAGCTGCTCAAAGCGCTTTACAAATGTTAAACCTAAAAACAAATAGTAACAAAAACCTAAATATTAAATATATAGAACCAATAAGGCATAAAATGTAAAAGCCTAAAGCAACAATATAAAAAACACCCGTACTAAACGATAATAAAAAATATTTTAAAAAAAAGAAGCCCAAAATGCATGTAAAATAGAATAAATCATAATCAGTGTTTAAATATAAATAAGTATGAGAAACTATAGTACAATAAGACAATTATTGTAAAAGCCTAAAACAGTAATAAACACCCTATACTGAATGATAATAAATAGAACCCTAAACGTAGTAAAACAAATAAAAAATAAAATAACTAAATTGTAACAAAAATTGTTAAGAATTAAGTAAATAGTTCCAAACGTAGTATTTATGCATAATACAAGTTAAAACACAGTCAATTACACAGTAAAAGCGAGTCTAAAATAATATGTTTTCAAAGCAGTTTTAAAAGTGGTAAGAGAACTGCATACACGCACAGAGATCGGTAAGGCATTCCATAATCTGGGAGCGCTGACTGAGAAGGCTCTGTTGCCTGATTAGTGGTTGATGTCTAACCTTTTATAAGCTTTATTTGATACAGAAGCGTAGAGGGGAATATCACATTGATAGGGAAAACACTCATCGCTAAGATTGTTTGTAAATCTGAATATCTACCAGTCTGATGAGATAGAGCTGCAACGACTGTGAAAAATAGTGAAAATAAACGAAAATTACCCGTTTGCATACTTGGTACTTTCCCATCAAGATTATTGATGTTTTTAATGAAGATAGTAGGAGGGTCTATAATTAATTTTATTCACGATTTGCTCTGATTTTGTGTTAAATTGTGCATCAATTTTCAAAGTTCTTGCTTTGTCAAATGCATGCATATACTTGCCCCCTCTACTAACAAGTCTTGTCCACAGGTAAACCCCCTACATCATCACCTGTGCTTTTAAATTTTTCTTCTACTGTAGACTCATAGTCTTATAGTCATCATGCTTTTCAGTCTTCTCCTGCCTTCTCTGTCAAATAGTCTGCCTCCCAAGCTGTTCTCAATAAACGTCAATATTTTCCTAATCATAATTAGAACCTCTCCAAGTGGTTGACCTTTCGTGGGAAGCCGATGCCAGTTCTCTGACCGTTTCATGGAAGCAACCTGACATGGAGGTCTCAGGGTATTTGGTGAACATTGTCTTGCCAACAAATCCATCGGAACTAGTGGTCGACGACCCTTCATCTCTGGATAGCGATCAAACGGACAGTGAGGGCAAAGACGAAGGACCGAGGGAGGTGGAGAAGGAGGGGAGCAAGGACACTCTGCCCTGTGAGAGGATCTGCCGTGACAGAGAGACGGGGGAACTTGTCGAGTGTTTGGTGAAGGGAGAGGTACTTGAGACAAGACGATTGGAGGCAAATCAGACATCGACCATCTTTGGAGGTTTGCAGACAAAGACTGTCTTTGCAGTTCATGTAGCCTCCATCCTTGGAGACCAGGAGAGTGATTGGGTTCACTTTGTTGGTAAAACTTCACCAGTAGATGGTGAGTGCTTATATCCATGTATAAGATCCACTACGACTGTCTTACACTTCATCTGTGCAGTACATTTATTTACTGGCTTGGCAGGAGTAAAATAATAGCTATGGCACCGTAAAATAGTCAAAGATGCATAGCAGTGCTTTACGCAGAATCATAGCATTTTATTAGAGACACACTTTAGAGTCTTCCACAAAAGATAAAAGTTTCACACCAATTATTTCCTGCTTCAGGAAATCAGCTTTAAGGATATATAGAAAATGAACAGAAGAAAATAATCTTGGTATCCTAGTGAAATTTTCCTATGTCCCATGGTTTTAAGATATGTTTGTTTGAAGTTTATACATTTTGTACCAAAAGTGAATTTGAAGCAAGCAAATGTGATGTTATGATGCACAACTACAACAAAATATATTGGTTTCCTTCAAAATGTTGAATTCAGTTTCTATTTTAAAAGTCAACACTGGATGCATCAGAGTATGAATATACTGATGTTTCTTGGTTTAATATAAGCAATACAACTAACTTAGTAGAAGAATTAATGTGAAATCATATCCAGTCCAAGGCCAAATAGTAGAATCAAATATAAATGGGGAAAATGAGAATTCTTTGTCCACTTACATATATCGAACCTCACTATTTTATAAGTTTATTAATTATAAGTTCCCAATACTGGTACAAAATGTGTCAACTTTAACCAGCCGTACATGAAAATCAGGATGTAGGGTTATTGTATGCAAGCTGAATAGGATACTTAGAGGAAGTTCAATTGTTTTACAGACCAAAAGTAAATTCAACCCTGAACTATTCTTTTAATGTTCGTCATGGTCCATGGATGACAAATATTTTCAGTGAGTTTGGTTATTTACAGAAAACTAAATTTGCGGAATTTTGATGAGATACCCAGCTTTAGTTATTGTACTGCAAGTTTATCTTGACCGCTTGGCGTAAAGGGCTGATGCATTTTATTGTCTTTGTTTACCTTCAGGTTTACTTCCTGTCGTTGACCTGACAGCAACTGCTACAAAGGAGTCAATAACTCTGGCCTGGAGCCCTCCAGATGGTATTGCAACAGGGTATCGAATTAAATGCACCATGTCCGATGTTGAAAAAGAAAATGAAAGTGAGTCAAAACAGGAAGAAACCGAAGAAAATACCAAACCACCTGCACGGGAAGAGGAGAAGAATAAAGAAATGTCTGATGACAAGGATGAAGAAATTAAGGACTCAGTGAAACACGATAATGATGATGAATCAAAAGAGAAGAAGAATAAGGAAGCAGACCAATCAGATACTGAAGCTGCAGAGAACATCAACCAATCAGGGGACACAAATAATGCAACTGACCAATCGGAGAGGGACACCTCGGAACAGAGTGATTTAATTGATGTAGGAGTAGAAGCCTCCTCGTACCAGATTGATGGATTGTCTCCTTGCCAGGAGTACTTGATTCAAGTCTGGACTCTTAACGGAGACTTTCTCAGCGATCCAGCTGAAACAAAGATTAAGACAAGTGAGTTTGCTAACAGTTTTATTTAATTTTGTTTACAAAATTTCTTGTCAGCAATTGTCCAAAAATGACCTGGAAACTAATACATCAGTGTTATAAAACTCTGCTATCGATATGAAATACTTGAAACAACGGAGTCGAAAGACTGCAAAATATAACATGACTAATGATTTTCTGTTTTATTCTTCAGTCGGAGACTGGACGGTCCAGGTGTTGATGCATGAAGACACCCCTAATGAGCAGAGTGCACTTCTTTATCTAAGTATCATCGGAAGTTCTTCATCGGAAGAAAATATTATCCTGTCTAAGGAAAGTGATCCTCTGAAAATAGGAGAAAGTTCCATCCAGGTTTGTTCTACTCTTCAGTCGGGCCATTTTTTGCCCCGTTACCTCTGAACTTCTTTTTACCTCTTGGTCAATCTCTCTTGGGAAATATAGGCCTAAAAGAGCAGTACTAGCAGATTGTTTAGTGCACGTGCTGGTGTCTGTTTGTAGAAGCCAGAACTTTCAAATGTGTTCAATGAATCTGTCTCTTAGTTTCATTTTAGGAGGTCTTGAGTGATATTGAGGGAGTGTTACAGTGGATGGAAAATTGAAAAAACCAATAGCTGCTCTGTTTTATGTTATGCTCACACCAAAGATATATCTGAAATATAGTGACATGTCTTCAGTGTCGGTTATCGACCACACAGTTTGTGCAAATATATTCTGTAGTGCAATTGTTGCTCTGTATATTAACATTGGATGCATTGTTATCATTCCAGGTATTATCGAAAGACATTGATGATGTGCACAAGATAAGATTGGAAGCCACTGATGTTGACTTAGAAACATTCAAGGGTATTCACATCAAAGAGGTAAGACTTAGAAATATTCAAGGGTATTCACATCAAAGAGGTAAGACTTAGAAATATTCATGGGTATTCACATCAAAGATGTAAATCTTAGAAACATTCAAAGTTATTCACATCAAAGAGAAAAGACTTAGACACATTTATGGGTATTCACATCAAAGAGGTAAGACTAAGAAACATTTATGGGTATTCACATCAAAGAGATAAGACTTAGAAACATTCATGGGTATTCACATCAAAGAGATAAGACTTAGAAACATTCATGGGTATTCACATCAAAGAGGTAAGACTTAGAAACATTCATGGGTATTCACATCAAAGAGGTAAGACTTAGAAACATTCATGGGTATTCACATCAAAGAGGTAAGACTTAGAAACATTCATGGGTATTCACATCAAAGAGGTAAGGCTTAGAAACATTCAAGGGTACTCACATCAAAGAGGTAAGACTTAGAAACATTCATGGGTATTCACATCAAAGAGGTAAGTTGGACTTGAGATTAACTGACATGATTTCTAAGATTGACTGATTCAAAAGTTGTACAGATCACCCCTTCCTTACCCCCTCCCTCCCACCGACTTCCCTCCCCCATTTAACATAAATGTTTGTTTTAAGCATCTAGGGTTTTTGTGTTATTACAGATGTGTATTTTATAGAATGTACATATTTTTGATGTTTGTCAATTGTGTGTCTGTTTCTTGAAAGTGGAAATAAATCTTGAAATGTTGTAGGAAGCTACAGCCATACTGCATATTCCTCAGTTGTCCCTGTAATATAAAATGCAAGTTATTTGAGTAATCATCATATTTCTCCTCTTCTTCTATCCTAAATTCTCTGTATAAAATTTACCTTACTGTCTTACTTTATACAAAGTATACTATGTAAGTTTTTGTACTCATTAATGCGTGGAAAAATTACCTTCTGTATTTTTCCAATTTTAGGTGTCAATGGTACGTAACACAACAATGGAAGAATTGCTCTTCAAGGGAGACGTCTGGTTACGAAGATTATCCGAGAAACAGGATAAAACTAAGGAAGAGAACAGTAGTGACGAAGATGGAGGAGAAAGTAAGAAGGATGAAAAGGAAGAAGTCGGTAAAGAGGATGATGATTCTCCTAAAGAGGAGACAGAGGTCGCGGAAGGAAAAGACAAAGGTGTTGCCGAGGAAGGTAAGGAAACAAATCCAAAGGAAGGGGAACCAAGCGAGGAAAACAGAAAAACTAAAACAGAGGAAACGGATGCAGCTAAAGAAGACGGAGATGATACGAAGGAGGATGGGGACTTATCGGTCAAGGAGACCAGCGATACCCCAAGTGATGCCAATGAGGCTACAGCAGAGGAGGTCATTACAGAAAATACTGATGCGGAGGAGAAGACAGACGTGGAAGCTATCGTGGAAGTTATGGATGACTTAATCGTAGAGTTACCTCTAGCAGGTGCTTCCACCTTGTCAGGTAAGTTGGAGCAAAAGCTTCTCAGTCTTTTCTTATAGGCAGGAAAGTTAAGTGGAGGGGGTGGGTTACATCTCTTTATGTGGTTATTCCATATCCGGTATTAGGTTATCTATTAACCTATAAGGGACGGTGGCCGTTTGCAATATGTCTCTCAGTGTGGTCCTACCTTTGCAGGTAATGCTGATCACAAAAGTGTTGTTTGTCCTTTCTTTGAAGAGAAGGTTAGGGGCAGGGATTATATCTCTCTGTGTGACTTGACCTTGTCATGGATGTTGAGCAACGACTTTGTAAGAGGGATGCTTGTGGTAGGAATTACCTCTCTCTTGAGATGTAACAGCTACGTAACACATCTCATTCTGGCCTACCAGAAGGGAGGGGCTTTTTTTACCTTTTGTCCGTATTAAATTATTAGTCAGTTAGATCATCAGTCATAAGTCACTAGTTTCTTTCAGAAGCCATAGTAGAATTTCATAATTCCCTCTGGTGTCTGCTCAATATTCCCTTAAACTGTCATTGTTTTAGTACGATCCATTACAATCCTTATTTGAAAGTCAGTTTGAATGCATAGCAGCATGAAAGTTGAAAATTATTGCACAAGACTTTTAATAATATATATTTGTATCAGGAAATCATAAACAGAAAGCATACTGTAGAAGTATTAACAGCTGTTGTTAGAGCATTTAAAAGTATAGGCTAAAATAATTGTGTTGTGAGCCTTGGTTAAGTACAAGGCAATGGGCCTTCTGACCGGTACTGTAATTATTTATAAATAAATTATTAGTAATTATTTATAGGAATCGCCATCTAGTTAATGTGGGGCTGTATAACTGATTTGGCGCATCGCAGGATATTATTCCCGAAGTCACTGGACCGAATCCCTTTCTAGACTATAATATTTCCTTAGGCTTTACCAAGGACAACTCATGTAAATGTGGTTGCAAGTACAATCCAGATGTCAACCAGCTGAACTAATTTGCAATTACTCTCGGTTTTGTCTTCTGTTTGTCAGTTTTGACTTATAAGATTGAGGTCCACACCAGTTCTGATGAAGGCTCATCGAGTAATGCTAATGCCTATATTACCA